>JAAAKL020002147.1:0-27334 GCA_010016065.2 Carybdea cf. marsupialis auct. non (Linnaeus, 1758) | reverse complement strand
CGTGATGTGGACAGCCCTGCTTTCAAGGATCAATGGTGTTTTTTTCTTTTTGAATAAGTAAGAGTACGCGTCTAACGGGTGCGAGATTTTACAGTACAGCTTTACAATCAAGATCGTGACACTGCTACGACAACAAACACTTCGTATGTGTCATAAAAGTTTCAATGTTACTCCTACATTAAAACGCTGAGAAACTGCCAAAGTAAACCTCACGAAGATAAAATTACAGTACTTTTAGCAATGACAAATGCTTCATTTTTCTTGCTTTTTGGATATGACCTACAGCTGATCTCGTAATCTTTAGAAGTAACAATTCTACATTTGCTTGTCTAGCTGCAGAAATGGACCATCATAAAAGAGAGGGAAGAAATTTTTTTAAAGAGTTACATTTTTTGCAATATTGACTTCACTGCTTCGTATATGTTGTCCAATTGAGTGATTGACACAGAACCTTCTCATTGGAGCTACGGCACTTTTTTCACAGAGCAGAGGTCTGATTTGGCTATTTTACTGATACCTATGATTGCAGCTTGTTTCTTGGTGCTATTAAGGCAGACTTTCAGATCTGTGCGATGCGGATATCTCTTCTGCATCAGACAAAGGGACATTTTATCTAACGTTATTGAATATCAATCAATGGCCTGCAGCTGTTCATAAGGCCTGGTATTGCTTGTGTTCTTTAGAATGGAGTTAAACTGGCTAATCTTTCTCTTTCATCTCCTTTACAGTCTCGAGCTTTCTCCCAATCCGCCTTAAGTAAGGTTCTGATGTACTAGAAAAACAGATGTATACACTAAAGATGTGAACGGTGTTCGAGCTCGCGTTAAGGCAACATGAAAGCAATCGTATCTTTTTTACATTTATAAAAAAGCCCTATATTTGAATGAACAGGACAGTTTAGCCTACACGTAAGTAAACAAAATAATACCACGGTCTCCAGTTTTCACAAGACTTAAACCAGAGTTTGGCTCGAAACCGAAGGTGGCTTTTAAAGAGAATTTTATTACGTCCTCTTTGCTAGAACTAATGATAGCTTTAGATGGATACAGTTCACGAGTCATGTTGGAGCTCAAAGAAACATGACGTTTTTGATGGGTAGATTTTACTCGTCATATGAGAGCTCAGAGAAACTTGAAGTTTGGAATGGTTTGGGTGATATGAATATAAAAAATATAGATAACTAAATATACCTATTGATGAAAACGCGAGATGCTTCAACCACAAACTCGTTTAAAGAAGTCAACATCATTATGAAGTAAACATACTAAACATTACATACATACACTAATCTTAACAAGTCCTACATCAACTTAACATTCTACTTATATCTAATAAAAATATAACGCATCTTACCAAATTTGGTATGTCCTCGTATCTAAGAATACTTCAGCACTTCACTGGCGAAGTTTTACCTACAACCTATTATACCTAGTCCAATCAATCTGAAGACAGTAACTTGAGAATAAGAAAGTGGTAAAAAAGACAAAACAAAGGATGATGAAACATGAAACGAAAGTGACAGGACATAAACACGTATCAAACAAGCAGCAGAAGATGAAAGTTCTAAAAAATTCCTGAACTTTGAAATCGTGAAGAACGCTTAGCTATGGTAACGGCACAGGGGGTGTGCAGGGACGTGGGGTTGGTGGAGGGAATTCTGATTCACAATAAATGTCATCTTTTGGGGAAAATATGGGATTTGCGAGAACTGATAGTCTGTTGTAGCGGCATGGCTCATTTATCTCCCCCCGCCCCTCCCCGCTAAGTATAAATTATAAGAATGATACAGAATTATGTTTAGTCAATTGGAAGCCCTCCCCAGGGGTATGCATCAAACCGCTTTGAAGTCTCATTCTCGCACTTTGCCTCCTCCCCTTGTTTAACAAATGTGCGACTGGCAGGAACGAGAGGAATCGAATAGGAATACGTTTCCCGATCCTCTTCAGCCCCAAAACAATTTTCACAGACATTTTGTAAATGTGAAACTATATCTTGGCGCCGGCAAACAAGGGAAAACTTAAGTGAAAGAGAGCTCGGCAACAAATTAAAACCTACAAACCGGTAGAATATAATTAAATGATAGACCTGCGTACCCCCTGAATACTTTTTGTTTTTCAACCTGCAGTCAGTTTCACAAACCAATCACCTTTCGCTTCGTTGCGCGTATTGTTCTCAAAGAAAGCAAAGCCATCTTTGATGTCTCGAGGCACAGTTGCCAAACATTGTGAACCAACATTTTGTCTTTGGCCAACTTTGTTTGATGGTGTAGTTTCGAAGTGCTTGGGGACGGCAGAGAGAAGTTTTTCGACGAGTTGACATCCGATGGATTGGACGAAAGAGAAGATACTGAGATTGATTGACGAACTTGAAGGCGCTCGTGTCATTTGGGACATGTACGATCCACATTATAGAGATAAACATACAAAGAAAGTCGCCTGGGAAAGGTTAGCTCAAATAATGGGCAAGTCTGTGGAGGAAGTTCAACGTAAAGTTAATGTACTTAGAACTCAGTGGAAACGTGAGAATTTAAGAGTCGAGTCTACAAGAAATTGCGATAATGGTACTGTAGCTCCGTACCACTCGAAATGGTTTGGATACGAGAGGTTAAATTTTCTGAACGAGTCAAGCAAGCGAGGAACTGCTGGCATGTACACAGTAAGTGACTTTTCTCAATTTTACGCAAGGGCGGCATTGAAGCAGGGGGTAACAATGTATCTGATGTTTGTAATTAGACTTTACTCAAGTCAATTCAAGGTAGTTATGGAGGCCACTTATTAACCAAGTGATAGAAAAAGGAAGACATAAGCTGACGAGGAGGTTCAAGGTTACGGGCCTTGTGGCTGGGTGTTTGTTAATGGGAGAGATCGTCATCATGACAAACCATCATATTTTGGGTTCCAACAGGGCAGAGCAGATGATTGGTAGCACGGTCATTAGGGGGATTACCACCTTGCCCCACCACAGTTACATGCCATGGGTGCAAAAAATTTGTGGGTAGGTTTCGAGTTTCAGCAGTGGAAGCAAATGAGTATTAGACGATCGGGGTATGGTGGGTATCGTAATGGCCTCTACAGCTACTTGCTTGTAGGGTACCAAGTTCAATGTTTTAGGTTGACCTCAATCCTGTTAAATTTTCTTTGCGTCTGAAAGTCTGATTTAGGTCTTATGGACTTTCAAAAACTTAACCGCTTTTCGTGTAGAACCACATCAATCTCTTTTGTGGGATTCCTTGAAGAAGATATTGTTCCTGTGTATCCCCTCATCTCAAACTCCTTTTAAAACTCTAGGAACAACAGCAAAATGTGCTACAAGTAATATAAAGACACAAACACGTACTCAAATACATCTTTTTAACGGGCCACGTAGTGAGCGGTGTAGATTCTTGGGGGGCGGGGGAGCGGGGTTATTCAAAGTTGTAGTTGGGGAGCACCCTGATTTTATCAAAGTGAAATAAACTGGGTGGATGGACCAGGGGTGGGCTACACTTTTTTGTTAATAATATAACACATACAAGGATCATCACAGTAGTTGACTTTGAGCGTAGTGGATCTCCATGGTAAATTAGGGTACAAGTATGATACTGTAGACCTCATTTGGCGGCGTTAATTCACACACGTTTATGTAAATATATATATAAATTATCAACTTTACTATTGCACTATTTTTAGTGGTAAAGTCTTCGTTTTGGGAGGTCCTGGGTTCGATCCGGGCCAGCGCCGTAAGCACTTCATGTTTAATGAGTTCTATACTATGTAGTCCGTGACTGCTTTTGTGTCAGCCAATACTTATATTACTTATATATATGAAATAGCACTGATGAAGCTAATAGCGAAACGACCCTAGTCGGATTGTCGACTTTACTATTGCACAATTTAGTTCCTGGGTTCGATCAATGGTACAACGATGCTATTAATACATACAGAGATAATAAAAGTTAACAATATGCGGACGTACAAGAAAACATAACATGAAGTTTGGCGCTCTAAAACATTGACAACTTAAACACAAACTTCTTTTGCTTACATGAACTAAGTTAAAAACGTGAATATAACACAGCATGATGAAACTTATGAAGTCCCCTAATTATAATTCTAAAGTGGCCATTATCATATCTTTCTCGGCATTCAAAATTGTCCACAACGTGCCGCTCTATCGCAGATCGTCCGGCGGTTACTATATGTGGTCCTCTCGTTACAGCTAATCTTGCTGTCACTCCCTTCATGAATCTGCGATTGAGCAGCATCTTGTGGACTTCTTTCTCTGAAGGATCTGCGACTAAAACGTTATTTGTACTGAGAATTGAAAAAAAAACATTGACGAAAGGAGGTGCAAGGCAAAAATGTGCTCGCTCTCTCCACATCTGTTTGATTTCTATGGTAAGTTTAACTTAAGGGAAGTTAAGAATATGCCAGATAAAGAAATGGAGAGGGGCGACATCAATCTTAGCAACCTGAGGTGTGATGACTTCCTGTTACTTGTTTTGTTTATTTTGACCAATCACATGTAAGTAGTGCCCAGGGATAGCGTCGCCACGTGCTTTCAGGACAGAATGTGTGTTGAAGTGAACACGTAGTTTAATTGCAGATAGAATTGTTGAGGATTAATCGAAGTTTTTGTGTAAGTTATAAGAAGATATCTTGTGTTGAATATATGAGAAAAGGTTAATCATCGTTGTAGTTACTTCATGACAGAGGTACGCGAATTACATCGCTCTGATAGCTGAAAATAGATGAACCTTACAGAGTATCTGAAATCAAGTAATACCTGAGAGTATAAGGAAGGGCCTTACCATTGACATATAGAAGACAGATATGTATGTTAGTATCAAAGAAGAGCGTGGCACCAAAATGTTTTGTAAATGATAGCGGAGAAACTGTAAAAGAATGTTCGGAGATTTGCATCTGCAAGCAGCTTGGTAACGTCGGGTGGTAATTGGATGGATTGGGTAAAGAAGAGAATAGCAAAGCGAAAGATTTTCGCAGTAAAATAAGTGTGGATTTCATGAACTGATGGCTCAAAGTAAGGAGTAAGATCAGAATATTTGAATTGTATTATTAGTCAATTTGGTTTATAGGTGATATGATTGAACAATCAATTAAGACATATTGAAAGAATACATAAGCTAAGTTTTTTCAAAGTACAATGTTTTCTTTACTATAAACTGATAGAGTTAGTGATGTTATGGGAAGAGTGGGCGTAGATTAGAGATTGCAGAAAGAAATAAAGACCGATGCAGCTGCTGTGACATGTGATGAGGTGGAAAAGAGTGGAAGAATGACTGTTGATGGATAAACTTGAAGGTAACACGAATAAAGGAAGACGAAAACAAGAGTTTATTACCAACCTAGATGAAGACCTTGAAACTGACGACAGCCATTGTATTTCCTGAGACGAGTAACAGATCGCTTGACATGGAGGACCATGATCGCAAATTACATGGAGGCAGAAGGCACGCGGAAGACAACGAATAAGAAGGAGCCTATTCAATAGATCTTCAACTGAACGCTGAATGTAAAAGAGTATATTGTTACTCGATAATTTGTTATCAATCATAACATTTTGCTGTATAATGGTATAGTTATCCGCAAGTCATTTTTAAAATACTACCCAATTTCATAAAATTTATAACAATTATTTACCAACCCCTCTTACTTGACCCATGCCTACAAATAGATGCGGAACGGTAAGAGTGGCTATGGGTCTTTGGTATTTATGACTAGATACATTCGATTTTGAAAATCTCTTTCCTGTGAAGGACTCAAAGTTACGTTTTGAAGAGACAAACTCCGGCTTGTGAGGTTGCTAGACATCCTTGATGCTAAGGTGCCAAGTTTTTATTGGAAAAAACTATCGTGTTCCTTAACATCATATGGCCATTTGGTACAAGAACGTTCACTTAATGTATAAACATGAATTTAAAATGTACTAGGATTGCTTAACCATCCAAACAGAATCTCACGGAACAAAGAGCACTTCAAACAATGTTGGGATCTAAAATGAAAAGGGGTGAAACATCTCCATCGTTCGATGCCGTAGCAAGACAGCCTCTGTCTGTGGCAAAACAACAATGTTTACCTCCTAAATCACCAGAGTGAGAATAGCAAGAAAATAACAAGGGAGACTGGAAGATAAATTGACTTTTGTCTATATTAAAATCGTTTAGGGGACTCTATACAGCCCACCCATCCTGACGTAATCCAAATGCGATCAGGTAATCTTAGTGTATCTCTTTCCAGCTCCAGTGGATGCAGCTTTATCTTTTACATTTCAGTCTTTTTGCACCTAATTTTAAACTGATAAGTTGAAATTTTAAATTGATTTGCAGATACGGGACGACCCAGTACAAGTGGAAGTGACAGACAAGGAAACGGAGGGCTTCAGTTACGAGGCTAAACCTGAAATCGAATTGATCGCCGAACATCAGCCACCCACTCAGGTTAATACAAAGCGTTCCATAATTCACACAAAGAGAGTTCTTGCGCCAACTTCGACTGACGATGTTCTCTTGGAGCCCTGTACATCAACCAAAGAACCAAAGTTGGTATCTAAAGACGTGCCAACGGAAGGCCCTGATGAGTTCTCGGTGTTCGGAATGCACGTTGCCAATGAACTCCGATGCGTTAAATATGACTACGCTCTTCAAGTTGCCAAATTCAAGATCAACCAAATACTTTTTGAAGCATGTACTGGTGTTTACGATAACCCACAAGTTACTATAACGGATTATCGTCATTTATCGGATACGCCCGTGGATAATTTTACTCAGCAGCGTGTGTTTACACAAACGACATCTCATCTACCTGCACCCTCATCACATATATCGTACTCAAAGTAGGAGAAGAGAAGTGTATCAGTTAAATCTTCTGATGGCAGCGCTGGATTCAAACCAGCTGGCCTTGGCCTCCTCCATAAATGAGGCTGTGTCAGCAAGGTCTTGGTAACTTCGTCCAATTCTCTATTCCAGAAGCTCGCTTCTCAAACGATTTTTTTCCTTGAACTTTTCAAGCAACTTTGTGAACTTATTTCTGACTACCTTGCCCGAAACTCAAAATGTGGGGCTTGCAAGGGCATTAAGTTGGTCTGCTACATCTTTACAAGCCTGTCTTTTCTCTTTGAATTTGTCCGATGAAATTACAGTTCCAGTGAAACAACTCAACTATCAGACGCCTTTCGTGTTCCTTCCTAGATAAACAAATCTCTTTGACTCCATGACGAAATAAAAGGCATTCAAGACAATTTCGAGAAATACACTTACGAAATACATGCCCTCTACACGACCAGATTTTCTATGAAACGTGTCTCAGGACCACTATGTTTACGACGATTTTAGATAGAGATTCCAACCAACATGCGCTGAAAGGTGCGCAGTAATTAAACTCGTCCGTGTCCTGGTGTTCAGATCGAAAACTCCCTATTTCAAAAACAACGTTTTGCCACTCTTTATCATATGTAGCATCTCTACGTTTCTCTACTTAAAAAATATGACGCACGATCTGTATGTCATCTTTCAATTTACGAAGGCAATCATCAGTTACCCATAGCAATCTGTTTCTAACTTTATAAAAAATGAATACACAGCTCATTCTGCATTTTCTCTTTATATACTCTGAAGTTTGACATAATATGCAAAGTCTTGAAGAGAAATTCTTTCAATATACACCGCTACAGCTGTTTAAAAGTTGAATTTGAACGAAGAAATCATAAAAACAGCAGTTCTAAATCCTCTAAGTACATTGAGCTCTATGAAACGTAGCATTACCCAAATTGGTATGATGGTTAAACTTCACGTCGTGGATGTTCCTCCTTCCAGAGTGTACTTCAATAACCGTTGTAACTTACTCCACATGTCATTTCTCAAACACCTTGAAGAGTTTGAAATATTACATTTTGAGAGTCCAATGTCACTTTGCCTGATTAATTTTACTGAATGGGTAAACTAAAAGACTTATATTGTTTGAAAGATCTTCATTACAATTCAACGTGAGTCACTTTGTACGATGTGCATTTTTTAAATTTACTTTATCAACCCTAATGTAGCATTGTACTGTCAGACTCAATTTTAGCTTGGAACTGTGTGACCGAGAATGCAACATGCTATTACAATTAAACTAAATCAGTAATTATTGGAACTTTACTTTGTTCTCACGTCTTCAGACTAGTTCTAGCACCCACTTCCAGATATGATAAATGTTAGTATCAGTCTTATATATAAATGAAAAACCCATTATATTTCTATAACCGTTATTTGTCTTACTGAGAACAGAATGATACGCTACGAATACCAAAGTTATGGTTAATAATGCAATCTGGTACAACGCTAAAATTGAGTGACAAAGATTCACAATTTCCTCGTAACCCCTTGGGGAATCCTTCTTGCAACCAATGTGTTTAGACCACCCCCGGTTAAACGACAGTGATCTAGACCATGTGGTTACTTTTGCGATCATTGCATATGACAGATTTTGCCCCGAAAATTACCAACATTGTTTGAATCTTTCCAAAAAATGCTTCAAAGATCACAATTTAAATTCCAATTTGACGTCACTCTAGCAGACGTGATTTGTTTGCATTTAGCTTTGAGAAGTTGGAAAGCAAAGATTAGAATTACATTCAACGTTAACGCCACGTCACAACATAATTTAACACTTTAAAATTTAAAATTTAAAATTTAAAACTACAACGTCTCTATATGACACCAACTGTCACACATCATTGAAGGGCAGACCAGTGACAGGGCGACCAACTTTCTCACGCAACTGTGCTTATGTTGACCCGCAGGTACCTGTCTTTCTGTTGACTCTTACGTTTTTGCTCTCTCGTAGATTTGTGCTTATTGTAACCTGCTAGTTAAAACAGCTTCAAAAGCTGAAAGCCTTAACGCCGATGCCTTTATTGGCAGATAAATATCTCGCATATATGAATTGTAAAGTGAGGATTATTGAAATCGACTAATTTGATAGGCACTTATTAGTTCGCTGTGAGGATTGTCACCTTTATTACTTAAGATATCGCTTTGAATGTCTCCAGAAGTTTACATCATCCAAAATCAAATGCCTCCTATGCTTGAAATGGATAGATGGTGTTATCGTTCTTTAAAGACAACTGGCTTTTTGTCCCGGTTCATTATATTAAAAGTTGGAAAACAAATAATGTGAGATACAAGGCATATTACACAGTTGACATACTTCTTTTTGATAGAGAATCGGGACCTTAGAGACAAGTTAATCTTGAAAAGTTTAAAAGCATAATAAATCTATGAATGGACATATATATGCTCTCAAAGAAAGCCTTTTAGTTTTGATTTTGTGGAATAAAATTCGTAAAGAAAAACTTCAGATGTTGCCTAGAATATATATCTATCGTTTTTATAATTATTCTAAAAAGGCGTCTAAAACGGCAATCAGGTCTGATGGAGCTTAATATTTGAAATCAAGACAACATTAAATAACTGAGATCCAGGAATATTTCGTTCTTCGATGCTCTTTTTCAATTCTCGAAAAATTGGGACGTCGTGAACAGCCAATAGGGTAATAAAATTAATTTAATTCTTCTGCCATTTCTGCTAGTGTATGCCTGCTTGAACAACACATATACACATATTTTGTGATGCACTGCCTCGGATACTTGTCCGAGGAGATTGTCTGGTATATATAATAAAAAAGCATAACCAAGTTAGTATCAAGTACAAGGATCAAAATATGGATGTAAAGATAGGAGGTATTTTTAGCTATAGAATTTGTGGTATATCTTGCAACAAAATTAATAATCATTAATTGATTAAAATTTATTTTCATAATTATTAATATTAACCCCTTTCCTATTTTAACCTTTGTTCTCTCTCTTGTCAGCAACCATGCATAAGTTTGTTCTTTATTCAAATCAAAAAGTTGAATCTTAAATATCTAATAAAGAACATCCTACAAATCCAGATTCACTGAAGTCTGTCTTCCATCATTTCAAACGACCTTCAATAAAACGTGTATGGTGGCACGTTTAAGCAAACCGTATCTTTTATTTAAAAAAATAAAATGTAATAAATTTCCCTTGCAAGATAAATGATTTTATAGTGATTAACGTTGCTACTGTGTATTTAACCTAATTACCCCTTTGGATATAAAAATTCTTATCTTTTACGTCCTTGTATTTCATTTGAAATGTTGTGTTTAACGTCAAATTGATGTGAAAATATGTTGGATACAACGTAAGTATATACAATGTCTTTCCTTCATCATCAGAATCCATTTGAGATAAAAATATTTTAAGGATTATGTTAAAAATTGATTTAAGAGAAATATGTTATTGAAGCTAGAAAATATACTATCCACAATCGTATAAATATCGACACATAGCCGTTATGAATAGTCAGCAAGTACTTTCTACTTGTATTTAAAAATCAATCTATCATAAATTGACGTCATATGGTTTTCGTTCGTTACTCAAGACGGTTTGGCGTCATCAGTTGCTAAGAAAACTCGTCAACAAAATTAACCTGTAACATAAGATAATTTTTTAATATTTTGAAATAAACATCACTAAAGTGAAAATTTTGAAAGCCTTTACAACCATTTAAAGTGTTATATTTACCTACTTGGCGTAAAGTAACCCAGCTCTTTAATTTTAATTCGACATAGTCTCAGCGATATTCGCATATTCAGGAATAGCTTGAATTTAAGTAAACAAGTCAAATTTCAATTCAAATTCAGTACTTGCCCCACCGACCCCTAACCTTATTTTACAATGTGTTTACCAAGGTAGAATGAAACATGCATCAACATGGCGTTTCTACCAAAAGTAGATTGATTAACTTGAGAAAGAATGCTCCTTCTTCGTGCAATGGACAACACGTGCCTAGAAAATTGAACGATACACATGTTCAAAAATGAAGCAGAAAGTTGTTCTCATTTGCACATAATATATCAAAAGTGGTTGCGGAATACGTAAAAGCGGTCGTTTGGTTTTATAGGGTCTGTTTACAAGTTAGCGGTTTACTGGTATTGTTGACATCAAACTTGTAAAAAGACAATAAGGAAACCCAAAGTGGTCTCATAAAACCTAAAAAAATGTCCTTGTTGGCTAACTCTAGTAAGAAATGAGAGTATAGTTAGTTTTGAACCTGAGACAAATGTCACGAGGTTATCACCTCCGTTTTATAAAACAGCTACAGCTCAATTGCTCAGTACTTTTCACATGTCTATTTTGGAAGTATGGTTGACACTTGGAACTTTTTGAAAGTGCTGAAGTCTTTGCTTGAAATTTTAAAGACATTAAGATGACAGAACATTAGCCTATATATATTAACTGTAGGATACAAGTATGCTGCTTAAAGGAAGTCAAAGTTTGGGGTGATGTTTTTGTACATAAAAGGTAGGAATGTGGCGGATGCAACTTCCTCGTAAGCTTAACATTGCTATGACTTCCAATTTATGTCATAGAAATTGCCCTCATCATGCTACGATTTGTGAAGAACAGACAAATGTTGGATTATGTAGTGTGGCTCATTTTGATTGTTATTGATGATAATTTCTTCTTCCGAGAAATGGGAAAATTCTTCAATACAGTATACTAATGAATGTTCAATTCATTACGCACATATTCTTCTTGTTGATAGCACCGACAAATCTAGTAATAGCAGCGACGTACCTCTTCAATAAAGTACTTTCAAAGCTTGTACAAATGTAATCTACTCCGATTCAAGTAAAGTCGTCACAGGAATATCTACTTCTGTAAAGCAATTTAACTCTGCAAGTGTTGACTCAGCAGCTCAATAGATGTCTCGCATGCAGGTGTGAGTTAAACTACAATCCACATCTTTGTGTATAACCACCACCTCCCCTGAAAAATCTGGAATAATCAAATAAACTCACATTTATTTATATTAAACCTGTGTTAGAAGAACATGAGCTGATGTATGGATTTAGCATCAATCGCATGAACCAATTCGATCACTGTTTAGCACAACTTCTTCCGCTCATGTTTAAAATATGAGCGAAGAAAAGAACGAAGGTAAGTTATATATTTTGAGGTAAACTTGAATAAACCTAATTTACAATTTTTTTTACTTTAAGGTAATAACACTTCACACTGAAACAAGGTGGTAATACACTTCTTACCTCATAAACATATTTTCAAGTATATTTATGACCCATCGAAAAATGGTAAATTGATGAATCAGCACCTTAACAGTGCAACTGCGAAGCAACAACCGTGCTGATTGAAGGATTCTACAGAATAGAACAGGAATGATGCTCAGTGTATAAATTTCACTTACTTTGAGAAACTTAACATGTTTCACGCTGGCCTGATAGAAGAAAATCAGGAGCAACACAAATAGTTATCATAAGGATGCTGTTATTTCATTCAAAATTAATGCATGGTTATCGCCCCAAAGTACTTTAATTAATAGATAAACACTTTATATTGTCTCGTACAAAGTTATCAAATTGTTTATCCTCATTATCCTTGAGTCTCGGTATCTTGTAAGGAAAGTACTTGTTACTGATAGTTACCTGTTCCTTGCAGGTCTTTGTCGCCAAATATCGCCTCTCTTCGATATACATTACAATTCTCAAGAATGCTCTTTAAAGTTTCGCAACAATAAATTCACGCTGATATCTCTCTGGTCTGAAGAGATACCTGAGAAAAGTGAAAATTAGTCACGACCGGTATTTGAACCCTGCATTGTAATTTCTCTTCAGACTAGACACATCAAGTCCTCTCTTATCGAAAAAAACATATCTCTCTAGAAAAAATAATCATAGCCTTGATGTCTATAAAAATATAGGCATTTTGTTAGTTACTTCCTTTGCTCAAGAGATTTTATGTACATTGGGCAGCAAAATATTGCCAATTTTCTCGAAGTTCCGCATAGGGGTCTGCTATTTTCAAGGTGGCGCGCCATGTCTTTATAGACTTTCCTCTCTTTTGTTGTCCTTCTCGTGGCGCTCATCTTATAGTCGTCTTTGCTATTTGCTCTTCTGTCAGCAACAAAACATACCTACAATTTTCATTGTTTGTCCTAATATCTCTTAGAAGAAAGTTTGTTAGTTCTTCAAAGTATTACCGATTTGGGGACTCCGTCTTTGTAGGTTATTTTAAGTCCTCGCCGTATGGAAGAACTTTGGGTATTCGTATATTCTTATCTTTTATTATCCCTAAATGGAAATATCAATCTATATGTTTTGCACTGCTGAAACTAGAGGTGGTACATGTTGGCAGTTTTATAGTAAAAGAAGTTGTTGTTGTCCATAGATAACAGTTTGGTGACTCTTAATTGTCAATATAATCTGCATATTTTGAATTGTCTCATACTCTCTATTATTATAAGATTGGCAGGTTTGCCAGTTAGATGGATAGGTACTGCTTGTTTAAGACTGAAGTGATTCCCAAACAAGTTGTGATGACAAGTGATTATTGCTGGGATGACTACAATAGTGTAGTCCCTGTATGGAGAATAACTTATCAATAATGACAATGGTTGTGTACTCAGCGGTACAAGTAAATCTGTCAAGGAGAAAAGAAAAATTTAAGGTGTCAATGGGTGACTACAATGCTGGAGGCGTTCGTGGGGCTATCTGAGGAGATTCTGGAATTCTTAAAGCCCCAAACGCTAAAATCGAAATGTCTTCAAATTATCAAAGTAAATCCTCTCTTGTTTAGCCCGGACAAACATATTTATAGTATTTATGTGCTACCCATAAGGTAGGTACAGGCTGAATAGTATGAGCACTAACCATTGGTTAAGTAAGAATTGGATGGTACAAGTGTAAGAATATCCTGTTTAAGAACATAAAAATTGACTACCTCCAACCACCTACTGGTTTGCCTATCTTATATGTACTGTTTCCAATTGATTTAATGTTTAACAAGTGCGAGCTTAATTTATCCCATGCAGACATATATATGGCGCTATATCAAGTAACATATTACCAAATATGATCTGTTTTAGTAACTTTAACTGAAACAAGCCATCCCAATTTCTGTGAAGTGCTACGCCCAAATCTCCCTTGAAACGAAATTAGGCATAGCTTTGTTTCTGATATAATTGTTATGCAATGATCGACCGTGAGTATGTATTTATACTACCTCGTTCGTTGGAAGGTGTTTTAATTTAAGACTTTGCATCAGCTAGGCTGTCTCTTACCTGAGACTAAAGCACTAGAGAGCACTACTTACAAATAACATCCTCACAGTTGAGAGTATCCATTCCATGAAATGCTGCATAAATTATAATATTTTCAAAATTGTAAGTCATGATAATGACGGGAAGTCCAAGTGGTAGGATTAACATGTGACCTTTATTATCATTTATCATGAAAACAAGCAAACAATGTTTCTTGTTTTTGTCACTGAAACCTATGCTATTTTTAAGAGTAAAATACAGGAGTCGTGTAAAGCAGCATTAAAAGTTACGTTCTCATCAAACGTAAACGTAAAAGGTAGCTAGGCTAGTTAACGCAGGTTGCAAATGCACCCCCTCTCTGAACTAAATGCAATCACCTTATCACTCTCCATCTGTTTATACTTAATATATTTCTACTGAAAAAATATCTTTAGAAAAATGATGGTTTCAAGAATTTTACAGTTTGATATACACCCACTTAGCAAACAGTTTTGGTTCCTTGAATCATTTTTTATCTCAGAATGCTTAATGTAAAACTATTGCTTTATCTACAACATGAGAGCCATTATAATGGCCACGAATGCACATACGAGGTAATCTCGAACATTCTCTTTATCAAATTGTTGAAAAAACATTACAAATGTAACATTTGAAGCTACTTGCTAGGTTTTAGGAACCAAACATTGAATAATTTCTTTAGTAGTAAACTACCACTCCTAAGATATATGGTGACCGACGATTACCTATACATTTGTATGTTTCACATGCTGGTATTGGTGTCAATTGTTCTTTAACAGGATACTATTTCTGTTATACATCCTATCTTATTTACAGCTCTGTGTGATAATCATCACTACAAGTAACAATCATGAAATCTGAACAGAATGTCCTTATTTTGATATCTAACTTAAACATTTACAATCATAGTAATAATCATGTCTGCTTAAATTTTGGGAACATTAAAAAAGGATTGTTTTTGTCATGAACTGTGAAAAGAATTTTGATGCTTATCAACTGCTATTCTTGTCAGATTTACAACGCAATTTAAGAGTTATTGTAATATTGTTATAATAAATATGGGTAGCTATATTTTTGAATAGCCACCCAAGTATGGAAAGTCGCTAATTGTTTAGAATACATTCTTAATTTCCCTAAAATATAATTAGTAGGATTTCTAATTTACCTCAACATGTAAATAGTGATCAAAAACGGTTCTAGAGAGAGAAGCAAGAGACAAAATGTGACGTCAACGCCTTCATCTCCATCATCATTATCATCGTCGTTGAAACCATTCTTATCCATTCTTATCCCCGTGTTTACCATAATGTTTTCTTAAATGTTTTATACCCTTTAAAGTTTCATTTAAAGGGAGTGATTCTATAGAACACAGTAAATTTTATATAAAGGAAGTACTTCCATGGAAAATATAACAAAGCTTTGCTACTTTGATGTTGAAACGTAGATAGGAAATAGGATAGTTGCGTAAGTAACTAAAAAAGGGGTTACAGGTGGAGACTGGTGTTTTACACTCTTAGAACAGTTTTGCCCAGATGGTCACTCTTTGTCTCCTAGATTTGTCTCTTGGAGATCTTAGTAGTGTGACCATTAGAGATAAGGAAGGATTACGTCCCCAAATTAGACTATTGGCTACATTTAGGCCTTCTCTTTAGAATGCAAGGTTCTTCTGAAAATTTTAATGCCGTTAAATTGTTAACTGTGACAAATAATGCTAGAAGACAAAAAAACCCAGGTAGATCGTAGTTTGTTTCAAATTCATAGACCTAGTGGACGTAAACCTTCAAATAATTTCGGAAATATCAACTTGTCAGTCGAAAAGGTATGTTAAAGGAGGCGTGAGTGAGGAGTTGTCTAGCAAGAAGAGAACCCTCCCTACCATCATTTTGTGTCCCATATACATATGCTCAGACTAAATGTTTCCGCAAAACTTTATGTACTTGTTTTCCTTTCAGATAAGGTGAAAATTGAAGATTGTGGTTTGGATCATCGTTTAAGAAGACAAAGAACACATTTCACAGTAAACCAACTTCAAAAGTTAGAAGCATGTTTTGCAAGGAACAGGTATCCTGACATGGCCATGAGAGAGGACATTGCTCAGTGGACCAACTTAACAGAATCAAGAGTTAGAGTAAGTTGTCGCAGTATTTTTTGATGCTGAAGTTACAAAACTTTCTCATAGTTTCTAGTTTAAGGGGCACGGTTGTTACCCTAAGTCTGGATCTTTCTTACTGTGTCCAAGGGTAACGACAAGGAAATCAAGAGGGAGAGGGAGACGGAACTACATAAATTAGGAGCAAACCATTACTTTGCATAGCGATGGAGAAGATTTAAATTCTTTATGACCACCGATGGGCAAATTTGAGTCTTTTAATGTAATCTAACATTATGTTGCAGTTAGTTCACAGCCTTCAATTGGGTCTATAAGGGTACGGTCTTAAAGTAAGGCAAAGCAGCGGTTTGCCGGGAAACGGCAAATCATCCATCCATGAGCATACAAACTAGTTTTTCACAGTGGTCCTGTTTGCGAAGGATCTAAGACTCTATCCTCGTCTAATTGAGAGTGAATGAGAGAGCCCTTTCCTCCTCTGGCTAAGGGTATCTTTGTTTGGAATACCGCCTTCAGAGATAACTAGCTTTTTTGAGCAACGATATTAAATGAATAGACAACATAAATCTCACAATTCTAGACCCAAATGAGAGCGGGAATACAAGGGATGACAGGAATGCTTATCGGGCAACAGAAGTCCGACATGAAGACAACTTATTTAACTAGCCATGGAAGGAATTGATTTATTACAGTAATCGTATAAAGAAACTTCTACAGAGTAAACAGCCATTTAAAAGTGGAGCATTAATTTCAAAGACAGTCACACAATTGAGATGAGAAAAAACTCTTGCACTGCGCAAAAATGTCTAATAGAAGTTGTCGGTATCCTAGAACACTGAATGATCCATAATAAATAAATTGAGAACAAAAGATTAGAAGGCAGTTACTTTGTAATATCATCCGTGTGGTGAAACAAAGAACAAGTGTCTCAAGACCAAAAAGGACTGTCTTTTAAGGATTAGATAAAAAAGTCACTGCTCAGAGTCAGTAAGTTTCTCCTAGAATATGAGTTCGTGGGTCTGATGGTAATCCCAAGAAAAAAGATTAAAAAGTCACTGCTGAGAGTAAGAAAAGTTTCTCCTAGAATATGAGTTCCTGGGTCTGATGGTAATCCCAAGAAAACGGTGATACTAGTGTCTTCTCCTGCCAACTATGTACTTTGAAAGAAAGCAGAGGAAGAGAAAGGAAAATGAGTCAAGCAACAAGAATTATGAAGAATTTATAAATATAAATGAAAAAATAGTTATAGAATGCTTATTCAAAAAAGAGATCTGAGAACAGAGGACCCCAATCAAATATCCAGCAAAGAAACAGCTAAAAGGGTAGCCTGTAAAATTGACCCAGCATCAAACGAATAAAAACAACGACATGTCGAAGAAAGCTCTCAACGAACTTCACAACACCTACAAGAGACTAGAAAAGGAGAATACATTAAATAAGATAAAGGTGGAAAAACATTTTGATGAGGCTTTGAGTGAAAAAAATGAGACTTAATAAACGAGAGTTGTTTGAAGAGATTCGTCGTTGGTTCAAGCCTGGTAGAGAGAGTAACACTTCGCCCACACGCACCAACACCACCAACACCTGACGCCCAAACTCCATCAATATGTGAATGCATGAATATTGGTTTATTTACAGAATCAAACTCCAGGAAAACTATAAAAGCTCCGAAAGTAAAAAAAAAAATTAGGGGACCAGATGGCTTATATGCTAAAGTATTAATAAGACGTGAGTTGTTATGTATGTCTCAGGTCTATAATTCCACTCTAGTAATAAAATACAAGCCTGAATTGTGGTCATCCATAAACTTTATGTTAATGCCCAATATTAGACTGTCTTTTACAGTTAACTACAACGGAAGTAATCTTTTTTGCACCCTAGCCAAGATGTGCAATCTCAAAGCACAAAATTCTATGCACTGTAGAGGAACCAGAACAGTTCCTGTCCAACCAGCTTAACATTAGCAAAGACCCTTGCCTTAATAATAATTACAAAGTGGGTCAGAAATAGCAACTTTGCACCTGTTACAACACGTATAGATTTCAATACTGCCAGAGAAAGATTTCATAAAGGCATCATGGAAGTGCGCTGATAGCATATGTATACTCAAACACGGTTTCAAGCTATTAAAGCGATGTCCATATGCATTAAAGCTAAGATGCGTGATGGAGAAATAGAGATGCGTGAAATAAATAGTTACAGGCTATATGTAGAGAGATGTATTTTCCCAGATTCCTTTTGCAAGGAGGCTCAGCTTTGCGCCCAGTTGATATCCTATTCCAGAGAAAATAGATCAAGCTTAAAGATTGCTAATCAGTACAACTACTAGTACAACAACCTTGCACTTCTTCTTATCATAAACTTTAGTATGTTTCTTAAATTTGAAGGAGAAACTCTGGTTGACAAAGCCCTAGCTTTGGTCATTTATTGACGAGCACCAGCAGATGAACGTGTTTATGTTTTACGATGGAATTTAAAGTCAATTCCTAGAAGAAGTCGCTTTAAGATGCCTCAGGCGTGATCAATCATTGCTAAGTAATTTCCTAGCAGGAATATATATGCAAGATTTTATAAAATTATTGTCTTGAATGGCATGAATTCCTGACGTCTACAAAGTATCTTTCTGGTGGAAACCCAGCATTGACCTCAGTTATTGATTCACGTTGGGGAACAAAGATACCATAACCACGTAATTATCAACTTGTTGAGAGGCATCCTTTAGTTTCCCTCAAGATTTAAGGCAATGATTTAGAACTGGGGCGATTTCCTGGCTAGGAAAGACTACCATTCCTCTAAAAATATACAATAGTAGTGGTTGGTCATTTTAGTCTCCTATATTTTATCCGTGTTTGAACTTTTTTGCAACCGATCAAAACAGACTTTAGACTTGGAAAGCTAGTGGCCTCTACTCTCAAAATCAATACATCAAATATATTACTTCTTGAAGGTATGACAATAAAGCAACTTATCCCATTTGCGGTGGAAGTAGGAAGTAAAGAGATTCCAGTCCTATGATGAACATAGCCTGAATTAATTCTGTAACGAAAATCATAATTTTCTCATCTTCATGAACAAAGATGCTTTTCTTATTAATACTATGAATCTTGTAAGATCACAATTTCTGCCTCTAAGTTGACTATTGTAGGCAATAGGTAAGCATCACTCGGTGTGTTGGCTATTCTAGCATTAATATGGATGAAGGATAATAAATAAAATAAACAGTAACTGTCTATCATATAGATCATAGAGCTGTGGTAGGATTTAGACACACTGTTGGAGTGTTTAATGTGATTGAATTTTAAATAAAAGATCTTCTAAATGCCCATTTCTAGATGTTATCCATTATTTTTACCCTTCAACATGTCTAGTGATAGTTGGTATTCAAAGATATGTTATATAACATCAGGTTGAGTTATTTCGGACTCGCTTGACAAGCTCCCTCCAACCCTGGCGATCCTCCATCAGTCTGGGACTGTTCCCCAGATGCAGTTCAGTATCATCTACTAACTGATATGTATAAATCCTTTGAGGTCTTCCAATGGATCGTTTACCATGTTTTGGTTGCCAAAAAAGAATGTCGCTGGCGAGTTCATTATTGCTTCTTCATAGATGACCGGTGAGTTTGAGCCTCCTTTCTCGAATAATAGTCGAGACTGGTGAGAGATGTCCATAAAGATTTTTATATAACTGGACTGTAAGGGATGATTTCAAAAGTCCTATGATCATACAGTATAGCAAATTGTTTTTGATAGCACACCCCTAAAAAATAGATAAGAAACACCTTTCTGCCAAATCCTAAACAATTGAAAGTTCCAACACTCGTTTACGTACGATACAAAGTAGCATCAACCTGACGCAACAGTTTCAGTAATTTTTGGAGAAATCTAAATCATCATATCTTTTGAATAATAGGGAATCAATTGGTTTCATATTTTCTGATCCTTCTGTCCGGATTTCTGTTTTTTCTCTGTTATTAAATTACATTATCAAGTTAACTGTCAATAGCTTTAGCTTAATATTATAAATACTTTCAGGAACCTAGAAGCAAAGGGACAGCAGAGGAAGCTCCTTGCAAGATTTGACCTTGTTCTTTCCTCGGTTCATTGTATTTCCAAATATCAATTTTAGGTAGTAAAATGCTACTTTGATCCTAATTTACGTATTTATCCTTGTTTGTTATGGTCCAATACATATATATAGACAGATAGATAGATAAACATATCAATACTTTCTTCTCTACTCAATTACTTGCACATATTGCCATTTAAAACGTATTAAGATACCCTGTAGTAATTACCCTTTCTTTAAGTACATGTGACGAGGGTATGTTCTGAACACCTTTAAACTGTTCAGTGGACTTGATCATTAGTTAACGAGAGTTAGTAAAATTTTAATAAAACATTTCTAATTTCTTCTCTTTGGACGCAGATTTGGTTTAAAAATCGCCGAGCAAAATGGAGGAAGAAAGAGCGACATCTTGAGAGACCAGACATGTTTAACTTCGCGACTCGATTAGATTCTGCTTGCACATTAGATCGACGACAACAGTACACAACATCTATGTATGGCATATCTAATTACAGCGGATGTTCAGGATCTGATTACAACAGAAGCAGCCATTATTACCCTCAGAATTCGCACTGGTACTTGGATTACCAGAAGAGTACTTCACCATCATGGTACTCATCACAAATAGGCGATCTTTCACGACTTGGAAGTTCGTACTCCTGTCCTCAGACAGGATCCATACTTCGTAACAATGATATGCTTAGCTTACCAATGACTCCTACAACTCCCGTTTTTCAACAGAATACCAACTATCCATAGTTGATAGAACAAAAATGAGAAGCTAAGTCTATTTAGCGATATTGTACTTAATCTGTCAGGACAGGAAATCATCTATAGACATCTAATACAAAACAGCGCAGCATGCTCGGAGTTGGCAAGTGTAATCATATCTTTATGAATATCTTCTTGGCATGCTGCTGCCATCTTCAACGGATTTTTAACTATCCATTCAGGAATAAATAGAGATGGGAGAAAGGAACAGTTAATGTCTCCATCACTTTGATAAGGGGATGAACAAATACCAAATTGTTAAGAGAAGTTCTGCAGTGGCGTTGTAGCATCGAGGTACAAATAACTATTGTTGCTACATGTAATATGGTTGGGTCCAAATTTGTCGCTGATGTAATAGCTCAATATGTACATGATATAATTTCAACCTACAAAATTTCATGCTTTGCTGGACAATCAGGCCACGCATTTCCCTTTTTATGCCATATTGTGAAGTGTGTTTTATAGGTAGCTGTTAGGGTACTGGATATACGACTGTAATTAAGTGGGGCCGTAGCTGGTAATTAAAGCGAGAGAACCTATGCAAAAATTTTCGTTAACAACATAAATAAGGATGAGCATTTCAATGGACGTAACAGTCGTTATGACACAGCACTGACAGTGACATAGGTCGAGCAGTCAGTCATTATGAACAGGTATATCTTGCTTAGACGGGTTTTTACCTATGAAAAGTGAGAAATATATCGTTATACCAACTATTGAGAACTACGTCTAGTTTAAAGTTACAAAGGAGATTGTGATAGATTGTGTTGTGTAAAGTTGTATCTACAATACCTGAGAGTTAGAGAAGATATTATGATGATGTTTACGTACTTCCATAATAATTTTAGTATTGTACAGTAAAAATTGATTACGACGGAGAGAAAATAAATAGAACAATCGTATATCCCAAACTTCAAATTAGTCTTCCTTACCCAAGAAAATTAAAGCTTCAGAAAACTTTGATTTACATTGATTATATAGAGCTATTAAGTTTAAAGGAACTGGTTCTGTAATATTATTTCATAGAAATATTTCATGAGAAGAAGCATTTTTAAGAAATTTCTTAGTCATTCTGTTCGTTTTGATTGTATTTATTGTAGAAAACAGCCGGTCATTGCTCAGAAACGCTTTGATATAGACCTACGTCTAATAATCTATATCTATTTGATGAACGGTAATAGTATTAAAATGACATATTTTGTTTGAGTTCATTCACGTTTTTATTCTTTGCTGGAAATTGGGACGAAACTTAAGTGTTAATTTTCCGGGGTAAGGTAACTTAGGATGAACTCCAATATACTTCTATAAAAAATGTAAGACAGAGAAATGATTTTAGGGTATCTGTATGTTACTATACTAATTTCAAGATTTCGTAACGTATATCTAATAGTAATCGTATTTTCGTTATCTCTGCAAACCACTACCGACATTGGGTTGTTATTGTAGCGTCTTCGGCGCGGTTAACAAGGACAAATGGTAACGATCTAAAACGAATGCAATAGTGAAATTCGAACGGAACGAAATTACTCAATTCGATTTGACACATCTTGAGCGCTTTTAGAATCGAGAGCATCATTATTTCCTTTCCGTTGACGTGTCGTTATTTTGCGCTTGCGGATCTTGCTATGTGTGCAAAATGCACTTGCTAAGTGTGAAAATTTTTTTTCCTTACTCTACAAATTATAGAGCGCTAAAAACAGTAAAAAATGTTTGCCTACATTTGCAAACATTCTGTGAAATATAAACAGTTAATATCAATACTACTAACAATTAACAGGCCTGCTGTTCCTTATACGGACACTTCACTATAACGAGGGGACTACCCAAGAAATCTATCAGAGCTCAATGCTTAAATTTAGGAAATTTAGGTATGCATATATTATTCATGTACCACCGAAAATAATTTATGATATATGTAAATCTATACATGCAGAATACCAAACATCTCTCTATGCATTGATATATAGATACATGTATATATCACAAATGGAAATTTCCTATAAAAGCATTTGAATTAGTTACAATATAGATTCGTTGAAATATTGGACTACTTGACTATGTTTTTAAGGACTAAATGCAAGTACTCGGCCCCTTATAGTAGTGAAACGTATTCACTAGGCAACTATCAACTATAATTCACCATACAGCTCCTCTTTGTATGATCGCGTATTAACTTACTTTAAATACACTAACGAATTTGAGAAAAATTTACATCGAGTCTTGTCAAAACAGAGCATGAAGCCCGTTTCACGAAAATGGGACGAAGTGGTCTCTTCTGTTAAAATCAGTATGGACGGACATTTTATGAGACGATCTGTTGCTCATCAAGTGGGGAGTATGATACCGTATCCTTAGTAAAGGCAGTTAAAGGCGGTCAACATCACTTTACGTAGGTAAGAGCAACAGCAGCAGCTTTGGTTTGGAAAGCAGGCGGTTAATTCTTTTCAATGCTCATAAAAGGGTTGGTAATAAATTTTGAAGTGGAAAGACAACAACAGCTATCTTAATAGTACTTTTTGCAGGGATAATGTATCGACATTGGACTCAAATATACCCATGGTGCGATTCTATAGATTATTCCGCAACTACTTGCTATTAGCTGGTTTCCACTGTTTGCCTCGGTAGAAGTTTTGCACGGCTATCGGGTGATGACCTCTCAAACGGATCATTAACTATAGACTTTGTAGAATTATGTCAGTTACATGAAACGACGTCAAAGTAGAGTCATTTGAGTTCATTAGAATGAGAACCGATTCCCATCGCTTACGTTACCTGACAGATTCCGTGCGGAATGTAATATATGCCGAAGCGCAGCCTTCAATGACAAGTAAAAGTACGTTAAACTCATAGACATTTGTGAGCTTTTAAATAAAGGAGTTAGAACTGTAGATACAGAATAAAGTCCTCAGAGATGAAGAGCTATGACAAGAACACTTCCTATGACCAGTGGAATAACTAGGAAACAGGGAGAGGATATGGCTCTCAAACGTCGATTGAGGAGCACTGGAGGCATGGGAGGACACCTTAGTAACATTATTTCTTGCTTATGAATTCTTGATTACAATATTTGTTACATCTACCACGATGAAAATTGATGAAACAAGTTATAAATCAAATTAGATTGGAATATTTGTTACATCTACCACGACGAAAATTGATGAAACAAGTTATAAATCAAATTTATTCGCTCCTAACATTTGAATTCTCATAATCCTCGAATAGCAGCTCCTACCTAGCTGTACCCATGTTGCGAAGTTTAAAAAGCTTAAAATCTTCCACTTCGTTTGAATATTTGTGCTTTAGCTGAAAATGGTACTCTCTATTTGCCAGGAGTTGAGCTTCGAGAGCTATGCAAAGTGCTTGAAAATTCCAAGGACAATACTCATTTCCAGATGCTTGTTAATCAATAGGCAGATCAAACCCTTATTGCGAGACTTATTCTTAATTACTTGCTAAGCTAGGGTGGATTGTCGCCAATATACCTTATAGAAACATGGTTTAAAATCAAGCAAAGAATTTTATTGCTAGATTAGGAAGGAGACAATGTTCTCTAATGGGTTCTACCCTCGTTCTTGTAATTTTGCTACTGAATTTAATGTGCCCTTCTTTTTAATTATTACTTCATCCTATGTGACCTTAACTGCGGATAAGGTTAAGTGTATTTTATACGGATTTGCTAACCAAACAGAAGCTTCTATGCTTATTAGATCGATAAGAGACTTTTAACAAACTAATTGAAAAGTGGATGTCTTGAGGCTGATGATAATGAAGCAAATATGATTTGTTGTACAAGACTGCCTTATAAGCTTGTCTAGTTACTTGTGTATCTTTAATGTCCTTAAATGTAGCCCTAATTATCTCATACATCTAGCTTGCTGTACACCGATGTTGATTCAGGTCGGCGAAATAATTAAAGGAGATGACTGATTCCGCATAGAAAATTCACATGCTTTCAAAGTTGCCGATGATAGCAAATATTTGGCTCTGTTTGATAGAAGCGAACAGTAGGCATGTCAACAGAAAGAGGAGAAGGAACAGATTTCTTCTCTTTGTAATGTCTCGTGTGGAAATATAGCAAAATATTTAATGACTGTAGTGACAAAAGCGGTGTAAGCCTTTCATTGAAAAGTGGAGGGACAATAGGACCCACGAAAAGCAAGTACATGTTGCTTATACTCAGAAAATATACTCATCAGACTACAGTTTGCCCAGAGGGCTGCATCACCCAACAATCACCATTCTAGTCCTATTCTACACCCAATCTTTGTACATTGTTCAGGATAGTCAGCGACCAAAGAGCACCAAAATAATTGAAGAAGCTTTGGATTTGACACCTAGCAAAACTATAATTGACATGGTAATCAATGAAAAGAGTGGCTGCCTTTCATTATTGGATGAATTAAGAAGAGTAAATATAAGAAACAAGCTTTAAGATCCGCACCTCCACAATAATGCTACGAGTGATTGTTCTTCTCGTTACAATCTGAGCCTTGACTTTATCAATTTGGTTCTAACAAGTTTCTTTCCATCTTCTACTCTAGGACAATCAATCTGCGTTAATCAACAGCTACATGAGTAATAGCTGGCAATGACTAAAGCTCTACTGTTTACAATATCACAAAACACAACGAGCATGTAGCATTTATGTAGACAAATGATCTTGCTGGCGTGACCAAATGCAAACCAAGCAATTCAATTCTTCGATGACAAAAACCTGTAGCCCAATTTTGAAACTATTAAGAGTTATTGACCCTTTTGTCGAATAAAGAAGCGTTTTACCCAGGTTGGATAGTCTATCCGCTAAGTAGCTCGGTACTACATGCCTTATAAACCAAATAATTGGTACTTAACGTTGTATCTGTGCTACAAAGGCTGTTGATCCGGCACTACTTCATTCATTACCACTATAGTAATTATTCCGCTATTTAATGGAGAAACAAATAGTGGTTATTAATAGAAAGATAATAGTTTGATTACATTAATTAATATTTAATTGAAAAAATAGCTCAGGTTTAGACAAACCTACTACAAAGTTATCCTCTTGTAATGAACAAGGTACAAGTTGAGCACATGTCTACTAAACCTAGCTTATGTTTCTTTTACATGTACAATATGTATATATATATAAAAGACAAATAAAAACAACAACTGGTTTAGCTGACCCAGTTTGTATGCAGATATATATACTATATATTTAATGAGTTCTATACTATGTAGTTCATGACTGCTTGTGTGTCTGCCTGAGTACTTATATATACATATATATATATATGGAATGCTTAGCTTCCTAGCCTATGTTAAGTTGAGGACTTTATTCTTGAGATTGTACCATCGCTGTTGCTTTATGCTACTCTCGCTGTGAGTGCGCACTTTAAGCACTCTGGCATGGTAACATATGAATTTTCTGAACTACCTTGTAGCGTTACTTGCTACATAGCTAGTATTCTGTCTCAACGCTCTGGTTTGCACTGGGGCGAAACAGTTTTGTCTGCAGATTGAGTATATATATATATGTATATGTACCTTTCTATTTGGGGGAATCTTAAATGCACGAATATGAGTTTTGTCAAAGGCTATCCTGACTCCTTGTTAAGTTGCATAGGTTTGACATTCTGAGACCAACCAAAATACAACAAATCATCAACAATGGTTTCTCGTGACGGCTTTAACAATGCATCGTATTAATTTTTATAACAAGTCATCAATGAAAGAGTTGATAAATTGGGTGTCAACTTTTTGAAGGATAGAGACGGTGTTAAGGGAAGTGACTTAACAAGTAGTTTTAGACTGGGTAGAATTTGGCTGTCTAAAATTAGTGGCAGATGTGACAACAGATTGCCAACAAATTTTTAAAAGAAAACGTCCAATTTGGAAGATACGCGGTGTTCTTAAAACATGGGCAGCAATATATGAACTTCGTTAAAACTCAGAAGGCTGGATGTCCCATGTTCCATGTGGCATTAAAGTGCCTGAAAGTAAGCTGTAAAGAAAGACATCAATGCAGAAAATACATTAGTAGGAATTATATGTCGTTTCTGGTACAAAATGCGAGGGACATGCCCAGGATACGGCTTTTTGGCTGATTTCTATTATATTCCAGGTGTGTAATGGTACTACATTGAGATAAATTTAATTTATTTCTTCGCCACATTAAGTCTAGTGATACTTATGGTTTACTACATTTCATTATATGGCGTACGAACAGACAGATGACTGTTCGCCGTAAGTCAAGTCATTATATGGGGGATGAG
>JAAAKL020002146.1:0-27348 GCA_010016065.2 Carybdea cf. marsupialis auct. non (Linnaeus, 1758) | reverse complement strand
AGGTATGAGGTGTTTATGTAAGTAGAAATGTACTGAAGAACCATCCATTAACAACAAAGGTCGATACATGATGAAGAGGCACCAAACGTTTGTTATAGCACGAATATGATGAAGAAGCATGAAACGTTTATTAAAGTGCTAACGTATGATTAAATTACCACTATGATGAAGAAACACAAAATGTTCATTAAAGAGTATGCATGATGAAAAAGGGTCCAATTTTCATCAAAGTCAAAATGCAATGAAGAATGGTCAAGTGTTCATTAAAGTGCAAATATGCAGGTATGAGGTGTTTATGTAAGTAGAAATGTACTGAAGAACCATCCATTAACAACAAAGGTCGATACATGATGAAGAAGCATGAAACGCTGATTAAAATGCTAATATATTAAAGAAGCACAAAATGTTATGCATGAGAAAAAGGTCCAGTGTACTTGAGACTTTGTAGCTGAGATTCTGTAGCTATATAGTGAAAACGTGAAGAAAATGTATTTCATCGATCTCACAAGTAAGGAGCCACAGAATTGTGTGTCATCCATGATGCTATGAGGAAGAAAAATGTCTCTAATCGTTAACAACCGAAGTACAGACTTAACTAATATATGTTACGTTTTGTTTGGTTTTTTACCATTTTTTTTGAAGTCAGTTAGTTGTTAGTTCATTACAAAACGTATGTGCGTAAGGCAGCCTACAGGAGGATAAAAATTACTTGGAATGGTGTCAGATAGCATATGAGCGGACAATTTATGGTTCTCTTCGTGGAGTAAATACTGTCAATTGATGCAACTCCCCTACTCACAGGAAGTTACTGAACTGGTTCATTCGACGTTTTATACAATAAGAGAGAAGACATGGAGATCGAATCGATTTTTTAACTGTAGTTTGAGACAAACTTCCTTATCACTCTTCTTGTAAATATCGCGAGTCAGTACTCGTAACAAGAGTGCAAGATGTTTAATTTTGTTATTAGTTGGGGGCAAAGAAGCTTTAATAAAATACGTTTCCGCTAGGAAACACGTTTGCTTTCTGTTTACTACCTTTGACAGTGAAAGTTAAGATGGTACCATAAGACAACTTAAAAACCCCCAAATTAATGTGTGCATGTTCCACATAAAGATTTCAATATTCTGCAGTTTAAACCAAATATATAGAAGAAGTGCATATTAACAACTGATCCTAGAGGATCCTCATTCATTGAATTAAAACACTTTTTACTACGTCTGCGCGATAGGGCAAAATCTTAGTTTCAGCTGTAAAATTTGTCAGT
Organism: Carybdea cf. marsupialis auct. non (Linnaeus, 1758); assembly: GCA_010016065.2. Classification (NCBI taxonomy): domain Eukaryota; kingdom Metazoa; phylum Cnidaria; class Cubozoa; order Carybdeida; family Carybdeidae; genus Carybdea; species Carybdea cf. marsupialis auct. non (Linnaeus, 1758). The sequence goes on along the minus strand of JAAAKL020002146.1, from coordinate 26,081 downwards.
TGTAGAATTTTCATAAAGCATGCATTAAAGATGAGCCAAGGTTCCTAAGTAATGATGAAGATCGTTGTTTCACAGATTTCATTTGTCAGTCCAAAACTATCCTGGATTGGGATATTTTTGATGCCCTCTGTCTTTCATCGTGAAAAGTGCCTGTCAGCTTGCGGGGGGAATGATGACGTAAAAACACGTAGGCTTGATATTTGCACGTCTCATCAATACCGTTCAAAGGGAATTACTAGTCCTGACCAAACATGCTTCTTCGCAAGTGAATTCCTTTGGAATCATTTCAACTTCAACGACAAATGGTCATAACGTTCCTTTGCTGTAACCTAGGTGATCTACGAGACGCAAGTAACACGAGTTCAGGAAATGTTTCCTACCTGTACGCATTGGTCGTCAGAGTTCGAGTAATGAAGGGCAGTGTATTGCAATGAATTTTAATAGTCTGAAGGTTTTGATAGTCTGAAACTGTAGGAGTGAAAATAAAGTAATGAGCTGAGCCTCTTTCGAACCTAACATTCAGGATTCAACAATTGTATAGCTAGTAACGATCCACACTTAAATCGTGCCTTGTATCTATATTCATAAACTAATAGCCAATAAAATAAGAACTAACAGTACTGGCTGCTACTAGTTAGTTTTGCTAGAAAATATCTTTGCTCTTGGAAACAACTATTAAGTATAAGACTACAAGTATCTCCCCATTTATAATCACATCACAAGCATCGAAAACCTGTGTATGAGATTATTGAATGCGCGTCGATTTAGGTACTACGAGTTCACACAGATGCCTTCGGATTCCAGTCATTGTCTGATCATTGGGTTATGAGATACGAGTAGGATTTCTATAGCGGTTTTAGCAACGTTTTGTAAATATAATGTGGATCTTCTCCATGATCGTTGCTGGCTTCAGAGCAAGGCAAAAAACATTTCCTTGTATGAAATTATCTTGTAGCGGTAAAACAACGTGGAATTATGATATTATACATGTCGTTAAAAATATCGAGTATCACGTGATTGTCTAAGAAAGTGAATTGAAGACATCAATATATGCAGGAAAAATACGAGTTTAAATGTTCTTGGTGGGAGAGAGTAGGGCAATGGATACTATTAAATCTTTCTCTGATGTTATAGTGACGAGACATACCATAATACTGTACATGGAAACATAACTTGTAAAAGGTATTGTCGTAACTTCTAGTAGCATCAGCTCGAGTGAGACGAAAAAAATAGAGAAAAAAAGACAACGATTAGTTTGCTTCGTTTTTTCTTAGTATTCCTATTTTTTACTATTCCCATGCCATAACATTTACAAAAATATTCAGAAAGTAGATTTTTTAGGAAACTTGTGAATTTACTACTTTGTAGATGATAGGCCATTCTTGTCCGATCTTTACTCAATAAGAACATTTTCCAACCGTTAATGGATTTTGTACCTTTGTTTACATTACCGGTGACCATAAATTTGGAACATAGCGTTGTCGTATGTTAGAACGCCTCTACGTAGAGGGACGTTCGTTTATTAAGTCTTTTGGAGAGAAAATTTGAGTGAATAGTACACCAACTGCCACTGATGTGTCCTAAAGTGTTATGGAAACAAAAGTTGCAATTATGGATCTGTATAAGCAATTACCACCACTTAGAAATTAAGCGAGGGAAAGGAGGATGAAGCTTCCTGTCGACTGCATTAACAGCATTGGCAAAAGTGCTCTGGGGTGCAGTAAAAAATGAAAAGCAGAGATAAATCTGCAATGAACTACATTGGTTATCTAATTAAAAATCAGAAAAGCAATAGGGGAAGCGAAATAAGAGCGGCATTAATGGACGCCTTAATCTTGGAAAGAATGAGGCGGGAAGTATAGGCGCGATGGCTTAGTGTTTCCGTCTGCAGCTTTGAGAGCAGAGGGTTCTAAGTTTAAATCAAAGTCTGGGCGATTTGAAAATTTGCCTGTTTCATCAATTTGTAAACTGTGCCATCATCGCAGGTCATCCTTCCGGGGTCGGCAAATGGGAACCAGTTCATAATGGGGTCAAATTGTGGAGACACAAAGGAGCGGAGTTGCGCTCTTCCCTGCCTCCCTGCCTTCAGGCAGAAGCCATACAAAAAGGGACCTTCGGGTCGCCCTCGACTGCGGTCAAACTGTGATCGGAGGCTTTTGTGGATGTGGAGAGAATACTCAGAAAAGGCGCATGCCTAAGAAGTAAAATCTGTTAAAGAAACTTGCGAGTCGCTTTACCCAACTGCCTGCACATACAGCAACGGTAATATGTTTATATACGACAGAATATCACAGGAGTTTGGGGATCCTGTACTTCAAATGGAAAAGCTGCAAATGCGACGGGAAGGAGTCAGGACAAAGCGTTAGCTGTGATCTCTAAGTCAAATATTGCTTTAAGGATGATCAGTGACTTTAAAATTAGAGCACTAGGATTAGCTCATTATACATAAATAACAGGGGGGCAACTTATTTTAAAAAGGGAAACATCACTTTGCTCGCCCTTCTTTACAATTTTCTGTTCCCATGTTTATATTGAATTATTGGCTGCTACAATTTGCCACAATATCTAGGTGTGCTTTGTAAAGCTTCTGTTAATTCTGATTTATGCTTTTCACTGCACTATACTATTGCAATGTTGTGGTTTAAGAGCACACGTTCGTATAATGAAATCCATTCCTCAATAAAAAGAAAAGCCTTCTACCTGAAATTCTTAAGCTCCTTAGTGCAATATCCTCCCCGCATTGTACTCCAAAATTTTCATGGCATGTACAGGATTAAGTGAAAGAGTTGTTTGGTTAAATCAGCTGGAGCCCTGGGGCGAATTAGTCACGAAGAGATGACCAATACAAAGATTATCCCGCAGGAATTGGAAGAACTCATTGTAGCCAATCATAATCATGAAACAAGTAGGTACGATGTAGAAAGACTGACAAAATAAACTTGTTGTCAAATACGAAAGTATAGCAATTACATAGAAATCAAGATCTCTAATACAATGATTACAGAGTGTGATTGAGGTGGACCTCAAAACTTTATGGAAAAGAGCTTATATTCAAGGAATCCTTAGGTTAGTACTATGTGTCTATTATTGATTTATTTTTATTCTAAACATCATAATAGGTGCTATTGCATTTGCTTCACTTGCTGAGCAGCATTTAAAACCTCTTTGCACTCGATCAAGGTTAAGCTAGTGTAAAATACAGTTAAAGTTGACATGCTTTAGACCTAACTATACGTAGCTATGCCTGACGTTGAACACGTGACTTCATTACTGTGTAGCATGCTGTATACGAGTGTTTGCTTACGATAATGTTTGCTTCTACACTAAAAGATACTAAAAAAACAGCGCACCCTTATGATACTCCTTCATTACAGCTAACGTATCAAGTAACAATACAACTCAAAATTTGTTTGATGGATGCGCCTGTCTTCCTGTTACGATTCCTGTTTCTTATTATGCAATTTACTCCAATCTGTTGTACATTTGTTCGAAACTGTTCAGTGGCTGTGTGTGAAAGTACAGTCTTTCAAACGTCCATCGTACTTGCTCAAGCCTTCTTGAACATGCTTGAGGGAATTCCTTTCCATGAACCCCTCAAATATTCTGTATGTATACTTATGATTGTCTCTTTGTAGGAGTTTATCCTGTGTATGTGAATACCATAGAAAATGGTTTGGTACTATCGAAAACCCCTTTCATACTTCCAGGGCTGTAAATCGGTGACAGGATATTCGAAAATACGTCACTATTCTACATTATGCATGCATAGGATGATACAAAAGTACAATTGTGAGGGCAGCTAGCATCTTGCAAACAGCAAGATGAGATAATTGTTCTTTCGTGACCATCAGATATTGTGCATCTAATGTTGCTGTCACCGATAGCACAGGAGAAAACATCAAATGTGAGTTTGTGTACGTTTGTTTTATGCGGGTCTTCCCAGATGCTTTTTGTTATGAAATGTACTTGAGAAGATAGGAAGGGCACTTTTAGCCTGGCAGAATCCGTCCTATGAGAGTTACTGGGTTGTCGTCAAATAACTAATGAAGGAATCTAAACCGCAGTAGTTTATACTCACTTAGTGATGTTGCAGCTAGTCATCATTTCTAGGACTGATGTTTTACCGGGTTGAGTTGTTTATTTGGTGATGCGATGGGCCACTTTTTCTTTCATATTACATACTGATACTCAACAGTCTCAAGACAGCTCTATAAGTTTGATTGCCTACTCACTATATTGTTCGCAACGCATTCAAAAACATGCAAAAGTGCTACAGATCATTGCATTGTTTATTGCTACACTGATGCATGCTGTGTTCGAACTAGGGGTGGGGCACAGGAAATAACTCCTCCTTCTTATCCCTAGCTGTAGAAGTTACGTTTTACCTTTGATAGGAAAGGCTTCTTTGTTATGCTAATGCTACCCTCACAACTTTCAGTTACTTTGTACTATAAAAGAGACTTCTTCCCCTGGTTGTGACAACATGATGTTTAAAAACATGTAAACTTGCCTCATATATTTCCTATTATTAGTGGATCTCTCTCCTTACTAGCTGACCACGCCGCTGACTATACGCCTATGCGGACGTACGAAGCTACTCATAATACGATTCAATTCAATTTTTTCACCAGAGTCACAGTACAGTTACATTCGAGTAAATCAAAACAAGAGGCTTTAAAGGACTTGTGGCCTATGAAAAAGAAAAATACGCGCTATATAATACGAAACCGCAAAACAGATAAAAACAGCTCCTTACTCTTGATGAGATTTCACAGTGCGTAAAAAGAAAATACTGTAGGTGAAGATTTAGTAATGCATACATGAAATTATCCTTGAAAGAAGGAAAGAGAACTCCCAAAATTTTGCGATGTGGTTAAACCCTAATATAACACTCTGATCGATGCTAGTGTATACTAGTATACTGTAGATGCTAGTAGATATTTAAAGTGGATATAAATCAAGCAAAGCGTGTAACACAGTCAAAGAAGGAGTTTGCCAAGTTGGTGCTGGAACGTATTAGCACGCCTTCGTGATGTATCATTATATCGATAGAGGATATCGCAGGAAGGAACCGGCTCGACAGCATATCCTATAACTCTATGAATGATGTCTCACAGGAAACGTGGCATAATTTGAAACATTACTTTTTCCTAAGAATCCTCTTGATTTTGTCTTGCAAGTGTAAATAATTAATGAATGAATTACGCTACAACTGCAATCCATTAATGTATCTTTAGGAACATAATAGGTACAAACGGGAGAGATATTTTAACTTGCACACATGACGTAATCAAAATAAGATTTGCATTTAAATGTAAGCGGTGATCTTAGCGTCTCCTTTCTTACTTGTCGTAGAACGATTTACGTAGGACTGTCAAGATGATGCCTTTCAGTTACCTTAAATTAACAGACCCCCGAATTGGTAGCTATGCTTTACGTAAAACAGATGTCACCTGGACAGCAATTACACACAGGCCTCGGTACTTTTCTCTTTATTTATCTCTAATCTTCATTAACTCCTTCTACTCTGTTCCTCTTATCTCGACTACTTCGGCGCTCATATATATATACAAAAATTGCCTATACTTAAAAATAATTCGTCTGGTAATCTACCCTAAATAATCTCAACGTCATACAATTTTTTGCTGATGTAACGGTTTCGTTTGAGCTGTATTTGATCGAGGGACTTCCCCTTATGTAACAGACAAAGAAATTACATTACAGTCCAATATCATGGCTTGTTTCCAAAATAGTTAACACGACATTTGGGTCTGACAAGGACCTAGCGCAAATCTACACAAAACGTGGAATCTAGTCGCATTGTCAGTAAGTTAAGACAGCACCTAGCAGGAACTGGTAAGTCCCTCTCTTGTCACGGGGACTTTACGTGCAATAAAATATCATGCGTAAATCTCGGTAAAGCGCACTTCTCAGAACACAAATTACGAGTGCCGGTAAGGGAAAATGATTTTTACAATCAGCTTTCTATGGAAGATGAAACAAACACTCTGATAAATGTACAAAGGTTCGACCGTTAAACAAGATCATTATTCTGTTTTCCTTTATTTTCTTATTGACAAAATAAAACTCTGAGATAGAGAGTTGCTGCAATACATCTGCTTACAACGCGATTTTGTCGCAGTTGGTATACGTATTGATTTCAATAAAGCGTTTAAGAATTTTTTCAGCGCATTTTTCCTACTTGTTCCAAAAAGTTCTAATTTTACAAATTAAAAATGCAAAGTTGCCAATCAAATTATATTAAAAAAGCACAGAACTGCAATTCAGCCATGTTATATCTTCCAGGCTATTTTGAATAGTCGTATGTTCTTAAAAGTGTCTCAACAAGCCCCCATATGATAACGATATCTCAAGACCACGAGTAAATTATGATAGATAGGGAATGATTTCATATTCAAGGTCAGTAAGTACACGAGGAAGACAGTTTTTCTTGGGGAATTTTTGGATGAAATTGCAAAGACTCATGAGCCAGATAAAAAAATGTAGATATTTCATATTTTGGCAAGTTAGAACGGAAGAAGTATCTGCAAACAGCTAACCGTAATGTGGTTTAAACATTTACTTCAATGAAAACCAATTTGTTCAGTCTTATGAAATTTATTACATTAAGTAAAAGAACTAACTGTAACAACGAACACCAATTGGACTAGGTTGTCACCTTGCGAAACACCATTGTCAATATGAACAATGTGTATGTAAGGTTGTGCGATGTCAAGGAAGTGTTATAGTTTAATAAAGACAAACAATTATGGTCACTTTTTATCAAGGTACAGTATTTAAGTATGCAAGAAACTAATTGATGGGAAACCTAATCAAATGTTTTTAAATATAGGCAAAATAACTAAAACAGATTGTAATGTCTATTTCATGTTAATAGTGTTCATGGTATTTTGCTTATTATTATGCACCAACAGCGTCTTTAATAAATCCTTTCTAAGTCTTACAAACTATAAAATCACTTTTACACTAGTAAAGTATTTCTTAAAACTGATTAAAAGATCTAAAATAAAAATATTCTAGAATACTAATTGAAAACATTTCAGTTAGACTATTTTAATCTTTACTGCAAATGAGCATTGTAACGGAAAATTTCTATATCTTCAGTACTTTTTGGGTTTTCCAAAATTTGACAATCACAGCTATTGCTGCTCCTGATATCGATTATTATGGAAGAAGATTGTTATCAATTGTGTCGAGTAGTGAAAATTGTAAGCAATATTTCAGTACTTAAACAGTTACGCAGAAGCAACATTTAGTATTTAAGCTCTACCTCAGTTTCCAAAGCTCCAATTATATTGAATATAATTCTGCTTACTTGCTGTGATTATGGCATGTATTTCAATAGCGTCTATCTTCTATAGCAAATCGTGCAACCATTCCGTGAGAGACCAAAATAATGCTTCAACAGGTTAACAGTAGGCCCCTAGACAGCTCATTGTAATATCGTGTTATCAAACGGTTGAAATTGTATGCATAAACAGGTGTAAATTGTTTACCTTCAGTGTTCATTGAATCAGGTAGTTACAATTCATTCCTCGTTTTTTGAGAGTTCATAAAGCAACAACGAGGAAAATGCTTAGTTGAGGTTATGTCGTCAGAGCTAAATCAAAAGTAGGAGGATATGTGTATTATCCAACATTCCAACCGTCTCTTCTTCGTTACATCGTAAAATGTTAATCCTCCAAACATGTCTTTACGCATCTTGTCATTTTTTCTTGAGGATGTTAGCCAGGAGCACAACTCTTGAAGTGCTTGTGAACTAAATGTTGGGCGAGTACTTATAATTTGGATATTTCTTTGACTGCTGTGCCAGCAAATAGAATTTCTTCCAGTTTATCCACCCTAGGATATCTTGATCTTGTTCAGTCATAACGGCAGTTCATAATGAGATCACATTCAGTCTCAATCTACGTCATGCAGTTTCACGTTTTTTAATTGAAACTTTCGTAGGTTTTTAAAAGTTGGCTGACTAGCTTAGTGCCATCTGCATACCATAGAAAAACTAGAGTTTAAAGGCAGACTGCATAGTTCACAGATGAAAATCAAATTCCAAGTTTGACTATTTCTTTAAATTACTGCCAAAGAGTTCGCTAAACTTTGGATTTCCTTGTGCAGAACTCAGAATATTCCAACTATTTCTATTCAACCTATTACCCTAAGCAGTGCAACAAAACATTTTTTCAAATGGTATCAATTAATAAATTGGAATCAAATCAATTATAAGTAAAAAATAATTTCATTTTCTTGTGTTTACTTGACAGTGGAGATTGCATTCCAATAAAGCACATCCAGGTGTAAAGTCGTTGTGAATTTTCCGAAAATTTGCATCCATTCTATCATTTATTTGATTGAAAAGGACCCTAAGGAAAACGTCCTTTATACTGGAAGAATGCCTATTGCACAGTAATATCAGCGAAGAACTTCTTATCCCTTTTATTAACAAATATAAAAAACATTTTTGAGACGACTTCTGAGAGTTTTCTCTCAATTTCAACCCTCAGAAGCATAGTGGCCTTATTTTTTAGCCATCTTTAAGAATTTCACATAATTCGTTCTCAATCCCTTCCTTTTTTCTTTGCGATTTCTAAAGGACTTTCATTGCAGCTTCCAGTTGAATTTCAGATCCATCTGATTATGTCTGCAGATCTGCGGGTCTGTGGGTCTGTGGACAGAAGTTGGAAATAGTGACCTTGGAATGATTTGTTTAATTGGTTTCCAAAAGCGTGTCTGCAATAGTGCAAAAACTTGGTAGCGAGTAGGTGTGTTCTATTTCATTGCATTAAGTCATAATTTTACACTTTTGCAAGGAAATGCAGAATAGAATGGTGCCGCTTGGGCAAAAAATTTTTTTTCAAAATACTGAATATCTTAAAGTTGAATTTAATTGTAAGACCAACAAAATGCTTTCCTTTACCTACAAGCGGGAGAATAAATACAAACAGTTATCTGACATTATTAACGTGTAATTCTCATTCTAATAGAGCACAAAAATATACATTTAGATTCATGGAAATAAATAGATGTAAAGATACGATGTTAAACCAAAATATAAGTATACCGTATCACGAGGGTGGCGTACGTAGGAATTTTAAAGATTGGGTGAATGTCAAAACTGAATGGCAAAGTTTACCACTTTGTACAGAAATGTCGGGACTATCCCTTGATTTTGTAAACCGTAATGATGAAATGCCACTTGAGGCTACTTTTTGACTACTATCCCATCCTCCCGATACAAAGTTCTGTTCTTTTACATAAATTTTGAGCAATATAATTTTGAGCTTGATTCCGGCACAATTTTCCCTTAAAAACGCCACTGCATCACGACGACAACTCTTGTAACGAGGTACCTCGAGAATTATTGCCATGGTTAGAGTCAGAATCGTATTATGATGCTAGTGTTTAATTATGCGTTATGATATTTATGTATCTTGTTGATACATACCAGCTGGACATACCATATTATTCAGTATGCTGTGACTGACCATCAGGTATGGTTCATGCAAAATTTATTAAAACAGTTGCTTTTCATGTTACTTCTTTCGTATTTTGTTTCAACGTTTTGTTTTAATTCAGTTCTAACTGCTCTTACGCCACACTTCTGCTGGCGGTAGAATAATCTGTGAACTCTCTCGATGGGCACCAGTCTTTAGATTACGGGCGCTTATGCCTTTTCGAACCCCCCCTCAGAACTTCCCTGTTTTGGCTTCTCGTGTACTCCAATAAACCTTACAGACAAAATATAACGCAATTTAAGATCTTTAAAAGCAATTCAGGCATTTCACTCTCCTTACAGCATAGCTTTTTAGTAACGTATCATCGTACAAGGTACATAGTAAAAATCTTATAGCCAATTTTCAAAATATCCTTTCAATTCCGCGATGGCGGCCCTTGCTCGCCCGAATCTCATAGAATCTGGCAGTACTTACTTGACAGAAATTGAAGCCAGATTTAAATATGATACAGATGTATGCATCCTTAAGTGTCGTTAATATGGGCTTCTGGCGACGGAGATGGTATATCCATGGTGTATTCACGAGTGCAATGAACAGCAGCATGCAAGGATCATTGATGGCATAACGTGGAGGTTTACGGTACAAAGATGCAAATGACAATCAGCACTCCTTGAATCCCGACAGACAAATTGTGTTGAGACAATGCAGCAGTGAAGCTAAGCAAAATTTAACTATGCATGGCCTCACGCAACGGCATACGGTTCTAGACTACCTAACTCAAGTTATGTGGTGGTAGCGATTCACGGAATCTTTGTTTTACCAACTATGCGACCAGATTACCACTCTATATTTTATGTGATGTCTAATTGTATTGCCTTATTGCAACGATGATACATCATTATGAAACTATGCTGTACAAATAGTGAAATGCCTGAATAGCATGAAACAGATATTAAATTACATTGTATTTTGTCTGTAAAGTTTATTGGAGTACACAAGAAACCAAGAGGGGTGCGAAAAGGAATTAGCGCCAGATTACTTACTCGTTCATATTTTGAGTTACACGTGTTAGCAATGAATACAGTAGCTTACATTAAAGCCAAGTTATTTCTCTCTTTTAACGCCAAAGCGATGTTAAACGCTTTGGCACAAATACACCTAGTTTATCAAATGTTTAAATGTTTCCCACTCTGACCGGAGCTTTCAGTTCCCATGATACAAAAGGTTTAATGGGATAACAGCTTGCCAAGATCTTCCACTAGCTTTCTGTTTTCCTTACCTTTTATCTCACTGTCATACAAATATGACAATTTTTCGAGTGGCGATGATAGGATGGCACGCAAGATAGATGGGGATGCTAAAGCAGAAATATGATAGAAAATCAAAAAAGACAAGTCAACTTAAGAGATACTTCCTATCAAATCACCATTCTTTTGCATGCAGTAATAGCATCAGTTAGTAGTCCGCATGAATTGTCTTCCAAAAGTTTTTCCTGAGTGTAAGTTAATATGAAGAGGTACTTCGAACGCTTTCCTTTTCCACACATTGAAATTCGAAACACTCACATGTTCAAGGCAACTATGATTTTTTCTTTGCTCATATCTATAAATACGTATGAAAAAAGGAGTCCCAAGGGCTTGTATTCCCTTTTCCATTTGTGTTTGATTAAAGCCAAACGATTATAGGAAACTATGTTGGTACTAACTGCGAAGGGCAACGTCGTACATGTAACTGAAAAAGTCTATAGTAGTTTGGATAGATCTGTTTGCTCCAGGGCAGTTTCTCAGGACATTGCCAAGGCTTTTGATAAGGTTGGGCATGCTAGTCTTTTACATAAACGCAGAGGTTATGGTATTGATAGTGACATTTTCGGGATCATTTCATCTTTTCTAAGTGGTCGGAATATCAAGAAAGTTTTAGATGGTGAGTCATCTGCTTTGTTTTCAGTAAATTCTGGAGTCCTCCAAGGTTCTATTTTGGGCACAAAACTTTTTCTCATCTATGTTAATGATCTATCGGATTCTGTGTTTTGTCAGCTTGCAATTTATGCTGATGATATTACTTTATATTGTAGCTGTAGTGGAGCATCATAAGTGCTTTCCCAGGAAAAATGACTTCTGAACTTAAATCTGACTTAAACACTGTTGCATAGTGGGGTAGGAAGTGACAAGTGACTTTCAATGCTAGAAAGACTCAGCTGGTATCTTTTGAAATATCCCATGACTCTTTAAAGGTGCCTCTTAGCATGGATGGCCTTGTTCAAGAGTAGCTGTCATCATTGAAACTCCTTGGCATTTCTTTTACTTCAATGCTAGAATGGGGGCCATACCTGACTGATCTAGCTAAGTCTGTCTCAAGGAAGCTTGGGGCTCTTTTGCCATCTATGATCTTTCTGTCACCTGAAGTTGTGTTATATCATTATAAGGTAATCATCAGGTCTTGCAGGGAGTATTGTCATCTTTGGGCTGGTGCACCAAAGTATTACCTCGACATGTTTGACCGAATTTCTCGTGCGATTGGCCCTGAACTGGCCTGCAAACTTCAACCTCTGTCTCACCGTAGAGACATTGCATCTTTAAGTCATTTCTACAGGCACTACTTTTGTAAGTGTTCTACTGAGTTGGCAGACTTGGTTTCTCTTCCCTTAATCAGTTCGAGATCCACTCAGTATGCTGTGACATTTCTGTTTCTCTTCCTAAAAAAACAGAATTTCTTTGCCAACAGTTTCTTTCCTAGGACTGCCAATATCTGGAACTCTCTGTCTTCAGACTGCTTTCCTCTTACTTATGATCTTGACTCTTTTAAATGTAATGACAATCGCCATCTTCGTGTAAATCTTTAATTTTTTATATTTTTATTTCTACTTCTTTCAAAGTGAGTCACTACCTTGACGTGGCAGCCCTACCTTGTATTGAATGAAGTATTTAAAATAAAAACTAAAAAAACGCAACATATGAAGCAGAAGTTGTACTTCCGAGACGACCAGGCTCAGAAAACGGCGTCTTCTTATGCTGTAAAGATAAGTAATGAAATTTGTACTGGTTCTGTGCCTCTGTGGGAGGAAGGCATTTACAGAATAGGGTTCAGCAAAATCATTCATAATATTTAAAATATAAGTTTCTATCCACAGTGTTACAAATCTTTTGGTCTGATATGTACTATTGAAATTACAGCAGGGTATCTACGGATACATGCGTAATACAATTATGAAACTCCTTCAAACCTAACACAGTTCAAAGGTCTCTGTTGGCGCATCCTATAAAGTCGAGGATTTTATTCTTTACGACCAAACAAAGAATGCTATCCACTACACCGACAAGTCAGCAGCCACTTATACAGTACACCGCCGTCGAAAAAGACCTTCGGAAATTTGATCGACGGGCAATGGTTGATAATCGCAATAAGAAGTGACCGATCTCGTTGCCAGGTCTCTAGGTTGTTCATTGTGACAGGATTTCAAATTTGAATTACTTTAGAGAATGTATAAATTACGTTAGCTCTTTTCCTCAATATAAGTTAACTATACAATATGTACACAAGTACCGTGAAGGCGATCTATGTATTATGTAAAGCAGATTAAAATTATTTTACTAAAGAAAATGATCACACTTTGATATCAACTGTAAGAAGTTTTTCAATACCTTACAAAAATTTGTGCAAACTTCTAGTTTAAACATTAAACGACAGAGAAAAAAGGAATCCAGTTCCATGTTGTTGAACTTGTTAAACAATTAGTTTCAAAATGCTACTATTTTGTTCATGATGTTTATTGGGACACTAGCAAATAAAATGTCGTACCTCAACGAAGTGAGTTGATAAAGTGTTTGTGCAACCAGTATCAGAGAAGAGACGTAGGACATCCTTATAGGATCAAGGAACTCGGGAAAAGAGTATCATTAAATATTCTAAGAGTTTGTGAACATAGAGCGGTTGAAGGAGCAGACTTGGTAGAAACACAAGAAAAATGGTAGCATCCTTCGTCTTTTAACTGTACAGTTGTTCTCAACCTATTCTATGCAGGTCAAAACTTGTGCGACCTACTTGAGCTGTGTCCCCCCTTTTAAGGTCATTTAATTACTGAAATACAAAATTTAACTTGTATCTAGTTTCTCTTACTACAGTGGCCTTGCCAAGTGGATATAAACACAGGAATAATTACTAGTGTTGAGGCCGTTTAACTAGGTCGTATATTTATGGCCTTGCTGTGGCAAGGCAATAGTGAACACCGACGTTCGTCCAAATGGAAGTTAGTCACGTTGCATTATTCAGCATAGGAGCAGGTATAATATTTACAACTAAAGCCGAAACTCTGCTGGACAACTTGTTTCAAATCTGAACTTAACCACGCTGTCTATTTGAAAACTCGGTAGCTTAGCCTGTTCATTGTCATTCTCATCAAGGATGCATGTGACTGGCCGTGACCGAACTGCACATCTTGTGGGTCAGCGGTGAGCTGTCATAAAGTAACTAGTTTTCTAGGTTAATAATTTGTTTCAGGGAAAGATCTTAAATGTCATCACTCATGGAATCACCAAGCAACGTCAGCATAGGTGACAAATATGCGTTGATCATCATCCTGTATAATTTCCAAACTTTCGTTTCGATGTTCAGACCACTTCAAGCGTGGTCATCAAGTGCTTATTGTCAGGAAGGCCAAGGGTAAATGTATTCAGATCGTTGTATATGTAAATGTATACCTATTAGAAACCCTTGAGTTTTGCATTGTCATTCCAATTTTTTACGAGGTCTTGTTTGCCACTGCCACTGAGAAACTGTTTCATCTAGCAGTAGAGGAACGAAAACTTTTCAACGTTCCTTTGCGAAAGCTCAGGGGTGGTTAGACAAAGATTCGTTTTGTTGGATTTCATCCATCTCGTAGAATAATTTAAACAATCTTGTATTAAGTGCACTTGTCTTTGTATGATTTACCGCCTTGACGCTACAATCCAATACTTTTTCGTAAACAAATGGAAGTATTCTCAATGCCAGGACTTCTCGATAGATGAGGCATGCGCACGAATTCACAAGCAGTATTCCTCTGCCTGACCAATGCCTGCAATACATACCAAACCTCTAACATCACTGGTGCTACGTCCGTGGATACACAAACAACGAGGAAACACAGAATGCCATATTCATCGAAGTAGATGTCTGCTAGTAACATCGCACAGCCAACACAGTAACTCCAAGGGTAATGGACTTTAAATCGTTGCAATTTCTCCTTTGAAACATATATGTCTCGCGAATTCCACCTGTTGGGAGAGAGAAATACAATTCTTCTCAAACTTTTGACAAAAGGTACCATACATTACTTAAAACACTTCCTCTAAAGGTAATTTAATCAAGAACACGTGTTGAATAAGCTTAACCTTTTACTAATGAAGTCAGGACGTTACTTAGTAAGACAATACATTCTCTTTTTGTATGGCTGCTTACTTGATTTATAGCGAACAGTTATTCGTCTGTTCGAGCGGTGATGGCACACCACACTTCTCTGTCAGCCACAGCGGTCTCTAGTTCTACTACATTAAGACCTGTGTCCTTTTTGAGTGAGTCGATGTAGGTGAGCGTTGGTCTACCTCGTTTCCTCTGCTTGTCCAGAGTGCTAGTTAGGATACTAGCCCATTCTGGGTTCTCTTGCTGTGACCGGCAACCTTTAGCCTTCGTCAAATAATCTTATTGTATAGTTTGAAAGTAACTTGGAAACTATGCAACTCTCCTCTAGTGGGGGGTGTGGAGGGCGCGAGGCCCTCTTCCGAAAAATTTCAGGGGGCTATGACGTCATGCACAGCAATGCAGTTCAGGCATTATCGTCCTGCGGAAGTTCCGGAGATACTGTATTTGCTCCAGTGGGTAAAGGTTCAAGTTATCGCTTACTCCCACCAGAGAAATATGGGCAGTTCTACAATGGCCTCGTGTCATGGCCTTGTCGCCCTCCCCCTAAAACCGCCACTGCTCTCCTCTTATCAAACTCTCCTTCTTAATAAAACTGGGTCAGTTTACAATCTTCAGGAGGCATTTCCATTGGTGAACTCTCCACCCTCGCAAGAAATTACCAAGAAACGTATGTGGCTTCATTCTTCAAGTAATAATATTCTACTACTGGAAGAAATTTTGCTTCCATTCCATAGTTTCCAATAAACACATTATACGGAGATGAACATAATGACTGTTTAGGTCCAACAACTGCATATTTTAGCAAACAATGTTAAGATGTTGCTGTTTTTCATGCCGAATAAGTTATTTTTACCCTACATCTGAGAACTTGTAATATAGTAGGAGCAAGATGTAGCTTAGCAGACAAAGCTCCTAGTTTGGACTAAAATTTATCACACTAGTCTCGCCCTGGATATAGCGTACCAGTCACTAAGACTATCTTAGTGCGTACTTGCTGTCCTCCTGGAACGATCTTGTCGCATTATAAAAGACAAGTTGTACCCACTATAATTTGTCAGCAAAAGAATGAAACGGAAATAGAAGTTTATGATTGTGTAGATCCAACATCTACATAGTTTAGAAAACAATGTTTAGACAGTCTAACACCCAAGGCACATATCATTTTTGGTTTTCCTGAGGTTTTCTGAATAGTTTTAGAGATCCCTCAAGTGCTTGCTATACTCTTTTTTTCTCAGATGTCCAAATGTTTGATGCGCATATAGGTCTACGGAGCGGGGGAGGAGAGGGACACTGTGAACTCCCCAGATTCTGGAATGTCGAAGAGCGAGCATAAATAGTCGCCCATATTTGGCTAAAACTGACTGTCCGCAAAGAAGTATGCCCGAAATAACTGTGCTCAGTTATTTTGCCATTAAAATATCTAATTTAATTCAAAATTTCCTAAATATTTGAAGTCTATAATTGGTTCGCATATGTTATGCCTCCTAACTTAAAATGGCCCCTTATTCCCCTTATACCCATCTCCACTCCATGAGTATCCTGATATTATTAACGAAATGGATCCAATGTAAAGAAATAATAGTTTTTAGCTCGATATGATCCGAAGACTTCAAGATATGAAACAGCTATGATGATGGAACTCAAAAGATTTAAAGGGGTTAAATAAACTGCATTTGTTTTCTTACCGAGGTCATACATGACGTACTATAGAAACCAAAAGCCAAAAATAATACTTACTGTGGGATATCTATCACCTTCAGCATTAAAAGAAGTCACCTCCTATATCTTTAATTCACCACAACAGAGATATCAGCCTATGTACGCAAACTGGTTGTAATTACAATTCAGGATCTGAAAGGATTGTCCAAAATAATTTTTGATGCTTCATTCTCATTGTGTCGTAATTGCGAGGTGGTAATGTGGTTTTTGACTCAATCCGGATTTGTAGTAAACAGCATGGTCAAATTCTCAAACAATAGAGATATTGTATGTACAGGCTCAATAAGGAAACATTATATGTCAATTAGAACGTATTTAAGTCCAGACAACCAAAAAGCACCCTCAATAATGGAAACAAACATGGCTTTTAATACGTATTGAACAGTAAACTCGGTATTTCTCACTAGAGTTGGATAGGCTAACAATCGTGTAGCCGTTGAAACTTTTTATGATGTCCCAGAAGCATCTGAGTGCTGTACCGAATAAGCAAATGATGCTAAACGAACTTGTTTAGTTTGCTAGTTAAACACGAGGTATTTTACAATCTGCTAGCGTTCTTTTATTCAGCATGTCATCTTTTTCTGTATCATATTGATCTAAGTGGATGATTTGGTAAGTCTGAAGATACGTAAGAATTTTTTGCTCACAATCGAACAAGCATGTTCCAGCTTAATACAGTGGTTGTTCAATTATCCTACCCGAGTTTACCCGGACTTAGATTATCCATCCTCGTTGAAATTCTTTATCACATGAAAAAATCCCCAAGAATAAGTCTATTTGTCACAGCGCAGATGGTCAGTTTCCATATCTTCAATTACAGAAAAAAAGAAGCTGAAGCCATGAAGACATCGGAGAGGCGTTCCATGTTCTCTGGTACAATTGGAGCGAGAAAGCACAAGGCTTTTAGAGTTCAGACAACGACTCATGCATTTCATAAACGTGTTTCTGTTATCTCATCTCTTTTAACTATAACTTTACTTTACTTTGTTTTGTTTGTCATTAGAAAATCTTCGGCCTTTTCCCATTGCGATTATCTGGAATTTTGGATAACTCGGACGAATTAAAAAATTTCGTAAGCCATGCAGCCCAGGTAATCGAATTACTAACGTACTTCCCAACCTGCCTTTGGTCAATACCGATGTATCCAGATCGGGCGACAAAGTGTAAGTAGAACGATTTTGTAGTCAAAACGACGATCAAATCTTTAATTTTGAACTTGATTTATAAAGTGCAGCATTGGTCAACGTAGTGTAGAAAATAGACTACGAGACGCATAAACCATTTCACCAACCTGTCCACGAACGACACCTTGAACCCATTTTCAATGACTTCGTTTGCTTCAGGACCGTCCTTGACATCACCGAAGTTGTTACTTACCAAAGTCAAACCTTTACCGAAATGAATACCCGTCACGTTGCAGTACAACAAGATTTTTGCATTTATGCGTAGAAAGTCACAGTCAAGCTGTTTTAAACGAGATTTGGGTCTACCATGGGCGCAGATCGCTGTAAGAATGTGGGGGGACAAAAGGATTGAACGTGGACAATTTGACATTTCTGGGCCCAAACGTGGAGCGGGGGGATAAAGTAGCTGTTATCCCCTCATCCTGAAAAGTGAGGGGAACGAATCCGCCGCCCTCCCAGAATCTGCGCCCCTGGGATCTTCAACAAGATGTTTTGTGCTAGAAGATAGAATTGTTCGGTTCCAAATGTTATGTAGCTGGACGTTTCTTCGAGCTCAAACGCTTCTTATGTAGTCACTTTTGTATTGTATGATAATGTTGGAGCGGAGAGTCGGACAAGTTTGCGAGCACACTCAAAACATCTCATGGTCTGTCTATTAATTCAAGGTTCTTGTCAAAGTTAACGCTAGACTAATTAGACTACCAGCCTTCTGATAGTGTTATATGATCGGTTGGGTCAATAAGGCTGAAGGGAAGGGACAACAGGCCAGGGGATTTACCCTTCTTATCGCTAGAGAACTATCGGCTTGCCGAGCAAGAACTTTGAAGGGAAAAACGTGAGGACGTGCTTGGAATGTACACCCAGTGTCCCTTCCCCAAAGGTTTTGCGTCCAGTATTCCTATGACCTAACTAACTCATAAAACATCATGCGTAACTAACATACTTAACTAAAGTAATGAAGTATATAAATTGTTTGACTAACTTATCACTTAAAAATTTAACACATAGATGCAGATCAACTGATGAATCAGGCTGGTGAAGACCATGAAGTATGCTACTTCTGTCTTTAAAGAAAGTCAATCCATATGAAGAGTAACGCACTGGCCCTATGTTTATAAGGGGTTTCACTTTCACCCTGTGACCTTCATCCTTGACAATAGTCAGTGCTGATCTTGATTATAATACTGATGACTTACATTTTAAATTGGTGTTAATAGAGGAGAAAGTTCTGTGCAAAAAAGAACTTGGGAAATTTGTATTCTTCATTACTTTTTGATTTGAGCAACGAAAGACATTCGTTGTGGAGAAGTAAAAAAGGTACAAGGGAAGCAAATCAGAATCACCAGGGTGACTTATATAGATGTAATCAACTGCATGCGTTTTCCAAGGAACACCACCCCATATCTTAATTCCATAAATTCGAATGTTTGCTGTGATAGATGCAGTTTTGTGACCGATTACAACAAACTAGACTTTCGAGACGTTCTTTCGAGTGGAGTGGTGGGGGCAGAGGAGGTATTAAACCTTGGGCGTGCTGTCTGCTGTAGCTACTGTAAAAATGTAAAATAGGTGAAGCCGGAAGTTGGTTTACGAGTCCTTGCTAGATGCTGATAACACTCGAAGCTTAAAAAGACTAAGACAGATTTTATACACAACTTTAATGCTAAGGTCCTAAAAAATAATATTATCTATTCTGAGTTTTTACTCCATAGGCATATTGTGTTATTTGTGGTTGATGATGATCGGTGGCGTCATTAACAAATCTATGAAAAGATTTATAGAGATACATCGGTCCAAATATAAGAAGAAAACCATCCATTTAAAACGTTATTAACTGAGTCTTTAATGAGAGGTCAAGAATAATAAAAAGTTTCTATCCTCCTCCTCCCTAGTTTGGATTGCATTGTTGAACTGATCATATTAATAAATTTACTTCTTTTTGTACAGTTAAATGATTTTATTTCTATCGTATTTTCTTACCTCGATGACACTGTCCGTCGATTGTAACTTGTATATATTTTTTTTTTACTTCGCCAAATTGTTGGTATCGAAAAAAATTGGGTACTCATGAGTCCGGTGTTGCATAGTAAATGTTAGAGATTCGGAATGTAATTTATTAAAGTAGAGCAAATTCATGTAAAAGTAAAATTCTTCGGCGATATTTACTCCCTTCTAGTAACGATAAGCTTTAGCACTTTGTCGGTTTAGTGTTATCGGAGTTTCTTTCTGAATTCAACGGATTAGCGCATACCAAGGCCGACTTGACTTTCGCTCAGTTGTGCCAGTCAGTGGCATTTTTTATTTGGATTTATCGTCGGGTTCTTGATAAAAGTGAGTACACCTACGTGATCCTGGATTAATAAGAAATACAGAAGGGAAAATGTCACGGATAAGAAGAGGCAAGTAAGTAGCTACCTGTAGTTTCTCAATGTGAGGGATTTGATTATAGCAGCTGCCTTTTCTAGAGCGAGACAAGAAGCCTTTGACAAGAAGGATGAGGCATGGATCTCGTATGTTGGTTTTTTGATTAAGGAATTATGAAGAGTATTCGTTTTGTTGTCATTGGTATAAATGACCAGAGTGGATTCTATTTGCTTACATTAGTCGAAATATGTTCCTAGTACCCATGCAGAGAGCTTTTGGTCGTACTCATGGCTTGCGATGTTGAAGTGACGAGCTTTCCAGAAGGTACAACGTTGCCCTGGTGGCAAGTAATTTGGAACTCACAATTCTGAAAGTAACCCATTTCCCTGTTATTCTAGCATATGATCTCCGTAGTGTGACTAAGGAACTTTATAAAAATGCTTCACTGTCATTTTCTAATCAAAGGATTCCATGATTTCAAATGGAAAGGGTGTTTTTTTCATGGAGCCCCTTGTTTCAAGTAGTTTTGTCGGTTAAGTGCTATCCCAATACATTTACCCTCTATCCACAGATGTCTATGTTATATCATTTTGATTTAGCTAAGGTGGCATTCCCTCGTTTGGCTCTCTTAGCAAGCTGTTTTGCTCCAATATCTGTCTAAAATTATGGCAGTAAAAAGGTATGTTTTTTTCATGTGGCTGACCTACAATACGGAACCCAATTCCACAGGTTTCTTTGCTTTCTTTCACATTCAAGCTACAAAGAACTGGATTTCCGCCTTCCCTTGTAGCTTCGCAAGCGGTTGATCTATTCCAATGTTCACATACGTGTTAAATGGTTAACAACAGGAGTAAAATATTATGCTTCCCACATGCATTCTGATACCACAAGTTATAATCAAAGAGATCCCATTTTTCTATTTTATTTGAGCTGACAAGGAACGATTCCAGCTCACACCAATGAATCATTTTGACCCATCGCCATTTTCAATAAAGGCTCTTCAGACTTTTTGTTTTTACGAACCGCTAATGAAGAACATATTGCCAGCGAGGGGATGTTTTCAGCAGATAAAATATCACTCATTTGCAAGTGTTTGTTGTTTAATCACTACTTAATTACTCACCTTGAAATCCGTGTTGCAGTCGAGGCTTTCAACGCCGTTTCATACATATAATTTGACTATTTAACCGCCGTAAACAATTTCCACATGCTAGCCCAGTATTCCGCAGCTTGGGGTCGGAAACTGATTTGGGTTTAGGTCCTGGCTTCCACAGAGTATGAGTATGATATGTAGTCTGTTTATCTATTGGTGAGAAATGTCGATCACCAATCCAGTTGTAAACAAAAAATGCACTCTCCGTTATAACTAACTCGCCCATTTATTAGTCATCTCTCATAATAAACAATTAACACAAAGAATTGGCACCTGTACTTTAATCGGCAATTGGGAGTTAAGGTTTACCTCTAAGGTATAGGGAACACACTTTTCCCCTTGTTTGAAGTGGATACGTATTTTTAAAGATTTATGCAAAAGGGAACAAACGTGATGATTCATGTAAATGGGAACATCTTGTCTTTATGTGTTCTTTTCTGATGCTGTAGCCGATCTTTTGTAGCATGCTTAGAGCGCGGTGCAAAGACAACAATTCTACGACCTAGGTTTACTAAATCTTCCATTATCTCCCCAACATATTCTTTTCCTCGCAGCGTATATTTTGAAAAGTTTCTTGGAAAACAAGGAGTGCAAACATCCTGGTTCGTATGTCGTATCTATTGAATACCATTGCCTTATCTCTTTGTATTAACGGACAAGAGATTAGGCAGGGAAACCACACACTAGCCCTTACTGCAAAAGGTGCTTTGTTCTTGAAAGATTTGGTAAACAAAGACTCCACGACATCCGATTGTTGCAGAGCTCATGCCAGGTTTTGATTATCTTTGGAAGTATAATCCCTTCATTTCACGTATACTTCATGTATATCAATGAAAACGTTTGTGAAAGGCTCAAGTTGCTAGTTATGATAAGAAACCACGTCCCTCCCAATCAGACCACGGAGCTGCTGCCCAATGATGTAAAATAACAAAGTTAGATAGCTTATCTTCGACAGTCTGTCAATTTCTCGTCACAATTTGCTAAATGCAAGTTCTTCAAATGAGTGATTCCAGTCAAAGGCAGATACAGCATGGGCGAATTTTTGACCGGGGAGGGGGTGGGAGGGGAGGATAAATTTTGCAAACTTTTTTCTTAGCTATAGAATTTTCCTATGAATGCAACTGTAAATCTTTGTTGTTCAGTCGAGTTTTTATAATTCGAGAGGATTGCCTCTCTGCCCCCTATAGATCTTTTAGTTGTTTTAGTGTCTTCTACCACAAGTAGATATAAACTGAAGATAATGGAAGTAGAATAAATCATAATCATAATCATAATATATATATATATTTATCTTTACGTGTTATGCACAGCACACTAAATATTCCATTTCATTACGAAAGTATTACGTATAGAATGGAAGAATAGGACAAACAGAAGGTTCCTACTCTTCACTATAAATCGTGTACTACCTACCCTGCAATAATCCTATCCATATTCATGATCTATTCTAAATAGGTGACATACACCTCTACGTATAGAGTATCTTTGCACTCCTCTTCGGATGTGCACTTAGTAGATCCAAACTATGTCATGCAGAGAAATCATCATCATCGTCACTCGTTTAACGTGCTCGCTTCCCCTTTAAGGGAGTTGCACGGGAGTACTGTTTGTTTTTAGTGCCTTCTTCCATAAGAGTCTATCTGTTGGATCAACATGTGTCATTTTCCATGCTATTAAGTCTTCACGTACTGTACCAGCCCAGTTTTTCATTGTTCTACCTCGTCAACGACTATCATTTATTATCAAGTCTTCAGCTAGGCTGATGTTACTGCAAATTTTTAAAAATAAATGTTGAGGATCTTTCTCTTATGATCTCAGAGATTGTGCGAAAATCACTTTAGGGTTCATTCTTCCTCTCCCTTGCAAAACCGACAGCATTTTTAAAACCAACGATGCTGGGTTGAAAACATAATACTATAATAGTAATCACAATATGAAACTCTCTTCGTACCTACAAAGTTCTGAAATTCCAAGTCAGTCATGTGCAGTACACCTTAACACACGGAGAGGAAACATAGGTTATGTATGGCCTAAGGGGAAGGAACAGACAAAGACACAATTGCAGGGGTTTAGGCATGGGCCTACACGGAAATCTCTGTTCATCAAAGGGTTATTTCAGAGTCCTAAACTAATTTTTTCTGGCGCTTCGCGCCCACTAGAGTCTCCGAGATTTCTAATCTGACCCTTTTAGTCTTCTTTTTCAAATCAGTCGCAAATTTTTCCCAGTCTATCGCTTTACATCATTAGTAGAGAAGGCAATGTTAAGTGTTTGCCACCGCAGCAAACACAGGTCATCACGCGAAGTGTGCGGCAAAAGTATGTGTTACTGGCTACTCAGGAAGGATGTCAAGACAAATAGGGCATTGTTGTAGCGTATGAAATACATGTGGGTTTTGTCTTAGAAAGGGAGGATATTTACTAACGAAGTCTCCTTTTCAAGAATGCCTAGAAGTTTGAGGACAAGGGATGCAAATGGTGAAGGTGTACATAGAGAGAAGGTTGTCATTTAATGGAAGGAAGTAAGTCTGATTATTTAAGCATCATACATAACCTTTAAGGAGCTGCGAAGTAGAATTGTAAAACGAAGGTTAATGAGGAAAATAAATGTCGGTTGTGAAAAGATAACAACATTAACTGTCAAACACATGGTTGCTAAGTGTAAAAATGCAGAAAAATTGTCCCGGGATTACCTTCTTTATAATAAAAGACCATAACAATATATATTTAGCAAATGTTAATTATTGCCTGTTGTTACACAGCTACCATGTTTACCAAATCTGATTTGGGAAATTGAGTAAAGAATAAATATGTCGCCCTTATTAAGGAGAAGTTGAGAAAGCACAACATCAACTTACAGAGAGTCAAAAATTTCAAAGAGTATTTAGGACATAAATAAAGTAGTTGCTACAAAAGAGGTTGACTTTACAAGAAAACGGCTAAAAAAAATAAAGCTATGGGGGCTACCCTGTGGCTACCCCAGGGTAACTGCTCAACCTGCCCCTCCATATTAACATATCCCTGCAAGCCAAAACAGGGAAGAAATAAGAGTTGCCTGGGGAGAGGGGGAAGAAATAGGATTTTTAAGGTAAAATATTCACCATTGAGTCACAGTCAAGTAAAAAGACTCCCCCTCCCAGTTTGAAACGGCTGGCCAGGTCCCTGGTTGAAAAGTAACTCCAGCTGCAAGTAAGACCGCCATAAAATCCGTAAAGCGTCTGAAGAAAGGACGTCGAATTTTACTCAGTTCATAAAATTGTGGGCTGGGATCAACTAATATGGTCTTAACAAGCTTGGCACATACTATGAAAGGGAATCTCCTTTTAAGACATAGTTCGCATCGTTGAATCGATAAGTCATGTAAACATAGAAAAATGCAATGAATTTGAAATATTGTCTATCTTCCGACTTTAGCAAATTTATGGCGTCCTACTTAAGTACTCTATTGGTGGACGCCTTTACTTTGTCAATGCACACTGGTGCGCATATGCACATTTTTCAGAGGTTACATAACTTAACATGATAGTGTGTAAACTACAATTCAATCAGCAGCTGTGTCTACAAGACAGATTATTTTGAACTTATTGATGAAGCAATTGATTCTTTTGACGGATGGAAACGTATTAGGTAAGTTCAACACCTATTTGACAGACTTGTGAAAAAATAACACTTTGAGTTTTTACCAAAATAATAGCAATAACCAACTGCTAAATCATTAAGAGGTTTTCCCTTAACCCTGTGCCTATTCTTAATATGCTTATTGCCATTTCTGATATCAAAATTGAAGTATTGCTTGGTTTTCTTTTACCTCCATGACACTGCTTTGATAAAACTACATTATTCATAAAATGTATGTGTAAAGAAATCCGATTTGTGTTTGCCTTACAATGATGTCATGAATGCGCCAAAACTGGACGAGTAAAGATGACACAACCTCTGCCCCAAACGATGTTCTAGGGATCTTCCTCTTCTTAGAAACACTTAGGCTGGAGTTTTAGCAATTTTTCGAAACTGTTTATAAAGTAACCGCCTTCTTCAGTCATAAAGCGTATTTTCTCGGCAGTTCTCTCGTGAGAAGATTTTTCTTCAACGACAGGTTCTTATATTCTGGAATAAATGACCATTGACTGTGTTGAATCGTTTGTTAAAGCCAGAGATAAAGGGTGTGAATTGTGTTGTTTGCATCAATATTGTCGATGCTAGAATTTGAATTTTTGAGGCACAAAAGGAAGTAGACCTTGATAACATTCAAAGGAGGAGACCAACAGCAACTGTGACAACATCAAGAGTAGTTTCCAGATTCGTACCGTGCAAAAAAGTCCTCTGTTTGAAGTTTCTGCAGCGTTCCATGACCCTCGAACGACATGGCCTGGAATTCGTCAGCATATAGCAATTGACTATGTTCGATCATCGGTTGAAGGCAACCGGACCTAATATTTTTGCGTTTTAATGTGATACGATAGAAAACTATTGGAACGAATTAGGCTCCTATACAGAGCAACTGCGACTGGGGAAGCATTGACATCCTTGTTGTCACTGACAAATGCTCATTGATCATCACTGATTACCGGATAACAACATAGCGAAAAGCGCGTAAACCGTGCAATTTGGAGTACGGGTGTTTTCATAACAGGACGGCAGTGTAGAAATTGACGTGATTACCGTCGTTATTCCACTGTACTACTACAACAACAACAACAGCAACTACTACTACTATTAGTACTACTACTACTACTACTACT
This sequence comes from Carybdea cf. marsupialis auct. non (Linnaeus, 1758), assembly GCA_010016065.2. Lineage (NCBI taxonomy): Eukaryota > Metazoa > Cnidaria > Cubozoa > Carybdeida > Carybdeidae > Carybdea > Carybdea cf. marsupialis auct. non (Linnaeus, 1758). The sequence continues at coordinate 52 of JAAAKL020002146.1, read as the reverse complement.
ACTACTACTACTACTACTACTACTACTACTACTACTACTACTACTACTACTA
>JAAAKL020002145.1:0-27349 GCA_010016065.2 Carybdea cf. marsupialis auct. non (Linnaeus, 1758) | reverse complement strand
AGCTACGGGCCTGATAAGTTCAGTGGGGGGGGGGGGATTGTCCGGGGAGCAATTGACCAGGGGGGAATTGTCCGGGAGAATTATCCAGGGGGGAATTGTCCATGGGGGAATTGTGCGGGAGCCGCTCAGGGACACCATTCTAGCCACACTCCACGAACAAAGAGGCAACCACAGATCCTAAACGAGGCGAACCACACACGTCTCGTATTAAGCCCTTATGACCTGACTGCATCTTTACTATACGTCTAAATTTGCTCCACTCCATCGCTGCACTAGGATTTCCATGACATCAATCATTACAATACGTCTGCCATAAAAAAGACAGATAACATTTTTAATCATGCATTCAAACATTTAGTTGATATTCAAAGAAACAATGTATACATTTCCGACCATTTAGGGATGCAAGTATTGATTTCATCTCTTCCCCTAAAACATTTATGGGGTTTATGCATGCACCAACTACCGCGAACAAATTCCCGGGCCCAATTTCAGCTCAAAATTTAATTTTTCGGATCAAGTGACATTATAGTGATTGTAACTTAAGAGCATTTATAAACCAGAGATTTGCACCCCGGAAGTTTCCCAATAAGTAGCCTAAGAACAGGGGAACTCTCAACGCCGTGTCAGCTGAGTGCTTTGTCAACAATAGCTGTCAGAGGGGAATTCAAAGAAAACCACAATGGCAATGGTGACAGTCTTGTGACGAGAAGAGATTCAACAAACATTAAGAGCTGATTTGCACGTTATCACTTTCAAATCGAATCTAGTATACGAAGTCTTGCAGTTCAGTTTCGACATTGATGATCTACTTCATATCGGAGGGGAAGTACCATCAAGTCAGCAAACATGGAGGTTTTCAGCTGCGTCATGTATTGTACTTGTTTTCTTTTTCTCCTGCCATCAGTACATCACTGCAAAACAATATACTCATTTCCAGGCAAAATGTTCGAAGAACGACCAGTTATAGCTATTATTGGCGAAAGATTGGAAAATGAAAGGATTTTGGAACGCTATCCGGATGCTGAGGGTCGATCATACATCGCAGCAAGCTACATTAAGTTCATGGAAATGGCTGGCGCAAGAGTACTTCCTGTTAGTGATACCACAAATCTGAGTGACATCGATGATATATTTGCCAGTACAAATGGCGTTCTCTTCCCTGGTAAGTTTAAGATACATATATATTTAACTAGTCACTTACAGTAGTTTATTGTAGTCGGAAGTTCTTTTTTATCTTTATTGCTCTTTTCCTTGATGGTTACGATAACAAAAATAGGTAATCAAAACTTGATGAGTGATTTTATTTGATACCTATAGATTTAAAGCGGCCTATGGAGCTGCACTTTCGGCGGATTTTACAAGGAAGGGGCCAATAAATATACATATATAATATATATATCAATAGATAGATCTCAATGAGTACTACAAGATTATGAAAAACAATTGCGGAAATATGCATGTTCCGGGGAGTAAAAGGGTGAGTAAACCACCACCATAATGTATCGTAACACTGATAATGACTTGTTTATACTGGAAGATCGTGGTACAGACATTCACTTACACATAATATCAAAGGCAATATCAGCATTTAAACCCGCCGCACTTTACAAGTTGACTCCGTAATTTTTGTGAATGGGCCCGAATGTTCTCTCTGCGCTTCTGCTGTCCAAGATGAAAAGAAAAGCGGAAATAATGGCCCCGTCCTTTCTTTAAAGCCTGGTATTGTCTATGGATTGACCTAAGCACTGAAATTTAAGTCCCTAGAATATACAAGTGGTTTCGAAACTCTGGAATTATATTCAAAGTGGGGGCCAGTTTGGAGGTCGGGACGCATTTCGATTTCGACTGCGGAAAAAAAATTGAAAGAAGGTTTATTAGAATACTGTGATGAGGCGCGCATGTGAAGTTCTCGTAAACGTTAATACAATTCCAACATTGTAAATCATTTCAGTGGCATAGCTGGAAAAAATGGGGGGGGGGGGATACATAGTGTGTGCAAAAATATGCTGTGCTGTATTTTAGAAAAGAAATGCCAGAAAGTGCGAAGCGGGAGTGTCAAATTGCTCTCTTGTATGCTACTTTTTGCGCTGTAACAAACATATATCTATCTATCTATCTATCTATCTATCTATCATTTAGACTATCAACTTCATCTATTCACAGCAGTAATTAGCAGTAAGGCTAAGAGATCATGAACCATTAAAGTCAACCATCTGGGGGCTTTTCAAAAGTCCCCTATCCTCCCCCGACCAGAATGAACAATTGGAGTATAAAATAGCTCATATGGAATATACTAATTCCGCCATTGATCGATTCAGGTGTGGTGAAACATCCGTCGTTGAGAGGATCTAGATATTCCTAAGTAAGATGTCGGCGATGCATTTGCGTTTTGACGAGTTTCAAACAACGAGTTCAAATCATAAGAGATCTAGAACTTCTTACAAATACATCACATATGATTTTTCTTGTAACTTCTTTTTCACAATAAAGATACGCAAAGCTCGCTTTTTGAAATGATTTTGTTGTTGCTGTTGTCGGCTTTGAGGAGATCCTATTCAAGGTAGACGAAAGGCGCTCATCAAAGTGTATCCAACGGTCAGGGCTAATTTGTATAGCACAAAACTACTGGGGTTTGCTGTTGTTCAGAGCCAAATCAGCGGTGACCACAGTCATAGGAGTTTCACAATCAATATCTTTACGTTGATTTCCTCCCTGTACCTGAGCTTTGGCGAGTCGTCTTATGAGCCTCAAATCTGTACCGTGTCAAAATTTACACGAGTTTCTACTAAAAACGGTTTTACCTGCACACCTAGGTTCTACAAAATGCGGAACGGAATAAATGTTATGTTTAAAGCAGGAATCTGAAGGAGGAGAAACAGACTTATTCGATTTAACAAGATGATTATTTGAATAACGCAGAAAACTGATACTGCCAAACACAATAAAAGTTGGTGAGAGTTTTTGGGTGTTTCAGGCATGACCTGCACATAGGGACGAACCGTCACTGATGTCTAAGTGATTTGAAAAGTAGAGGTTAAAATAAAACTCCACCATCGGTGGTAATAGTTGATGGAACACCAAACGTGGATACCCATCGTCAAACATATGTGTGAGCAATGGTATGGGTTGTGCTGACATCTGTGGATATAGCGACAGATTCTAGCGGTGTGAGCTTATTCAGCCGAGTTGGTACTTATGTTATTAGTAGGAAATATCTTGAGGACCTTCATATGTTCTGTAACGGCTTAGAAATCAAAACTATTTTACCTGAGATTTACCGTTTATAACAAATACAACGTGGTATTTCAACCTTTAACACATATTCTTCGTCAGTGGCTAAAATTCTATCAAAGGGGCTCTAAAACAGAATGTTGGTTTTCGAGTGTCTGAACGTGTTTTCCCAGGAAATTTTGGACTACACCCTTCAATAAAGTCTCACTTATTAAGACTCTGCGGATCAATGCCCTGCAAAATGGGACTTCTCCGGGAGCAAATCATTGTCTGTATCAAATCAGGAAAGGAAAAACAAGGGAACAAGAGCCGCCAAGTGCCTTCGTGTTACATGTTCGTATGCGCATGCGCACGACCAATAATTTAAAGAGAAGGTTCCTAAAGAGTCCTCATCAAGGCCTCATCTCCTAAAGGCCAGGAAGAAAGACCTCACCAAAATATTTAAATAAAGCTTACTCGATTTCTTTGCTTTAATTCTGATAGGTGGTGGTGCCAACTTGCTTTCTTCTGGTTACGAGAGAATAGCGAAGAGATTCTTTGAACTAATACAAGAGGGAACGAAAAGATCGGACATCTACCCAATGATATCTATTTGCCTGGGAATGCAACAAGAAGCAGTCCTTGCTGCTGGAAAAAACATCCTTTCCAGAACAAACTCAGAAAACATTGGTCTACCTATGACGTTCACTCCGGCAGTCAATTATAGTCGCCTTTTTGGAAATCTACCCGAGAATCTTAGAAATGCTTTATCCAGTACAGAAGCTCCATTCAACAACCACCACTATGGTGTACTGTTGAAGACATTCAATTCTTTGGAACGTCTTCACGATTTTTTTAATGTCCTCAGCACAAGTAAAGATCGAGATGGCCTGGAATTTGTAGCAGCAATGGAAGGTACCTTGATTCTGAACTTCCTATATATCTCATGTCATCTTTTACAGTACTGCCATGACCACACCTCCAACTTGCTCTTCTAAGACAACTGTATTTTGTTTTGTATTACTGTTCATACTTCCATGCTGCAAATGCAACATATTTTCCAGTGTTTTTCTGGTTGACCGTAGTGAAGGCAACTATAACGTGCCTTTTACGTTACCTGCTACCATATTTGGTGGTAGGGGTGACCATGACCGCTATCCCAAATCAAATTTTGACTACTTTCACAGCCCTTATGGAACTAAAACGTTTCGTCTTTATCGCCGTTCATCGACCAAAACAGGAAAACATCCCTTGAGTTCCATTATCTTGATGGCTTTCTGAGTTAGTATTTCCTGCATTTGTGTTGCCAGAGCCAAGCCGACCCTATTTTCAGGGGCCTGCAACATTATTGACCTTTCAAATACCGAAAATATTAAGTTTCATGGTAGTCCAAATAACATTTTTACAAACATTTTGGATTTGGATGTCCAACAGCCACTTGAAGCGGACTCTTGCTATATTTCTGCTTCTAAACAACGCTCGTGCGCATTCGCCAATATCTTTTAGGGCCCAACTGCCCGTTTATTGATATCAACCATTTCAAGATGACTGCAGGCGTGCTGAGTAGAACGATTTTGTTGCAGACGAAGTATGTGTGCAGAAAAGGTCCTTATAACCGGCATAGTACCAAGATCTACAGCAGCCTTTTCATTTATCATGTTTTGAAGATCACTTTTTAGGCCCAAATCAAATTCCAAGATTTGGACATGTTTGCCGAACATCACTTAACATACACAGAAAAATCTATGAATTCTATGAAAATTTGTTAAACCTTTGGATTGGTAGAATATTTCAATTATTGCTAATGCAGTCCTTGGTATTAAAGATTTACACAGTCCTGAGTGCTGTGTACGTATAAATACAACATTGTAACGTATATTATGACCAGATACTACATCGTTGCGTTGATCTTAGGGCATTGGCTTATTGCACTCAATGCCGTATTTTCGATGCCCCAGTCAAAGATCTCAAGAAGTCGATAATGATGATTAGTATGAAAATTTTCTCAAGAGACTTGAGGCAGGCAATTTCGAACTTTTCAGTTCTTAATACTGTAAGTTGCAGATGTGCAAGTTGTTACTTTATTACGATGTTCTCATTTTTTTTGTCTTTTTAGCCAAGCAATACCCAATCTTTGGCCTACAGTGGCATCCTGAAAAGAACATGTTCGAATGGAATCCAAAGTTGGCCATCTGTCGCTCTGAGGATGCGATTAAAGCAAGTCAGTTTATCGCAAATCGTTTTGTTACCATAGCAAAAGGAAATAAACACCATTATCCGAACTATATGGATGAAAAACTCATTTACAAACATGAACCTTTGTATACAGGGGATATCAGCAGTTTTGAACAAATCTATGTTCTCTAAAGCTTAGGTATATAATATTATTGTTACTTTTATAAGATACTAAATATGTTTTTAACAAAGATGATGCATTTATGGATGTGAAGCAATTGAAATTTATTTGTTTTGTAATGTACACACTATAAGCCGTCAGTGTATCAAGCCCTACTACAATATTGGTTAATGTGTCAAGTGATAACAAAGCAAAGTCTTTCCAGGCATGCACTGTTTATTTCATCTTCCAAATATCTACAATAACATCTTTTACTTGTCAATATTCTAAATACCTTGCTTTGCAATAATCGTCCGCCAAAACCTGGTGATGAAATAGATCCAGGAAGACTGAAGTCGTAATTCTGACAGTACCAATTTCTTCCACTTACTCTACTGTATTTTGCTATGCCAACCTTTCCCCCTCCCCTTTCCCCTATTAATTGTTGTTTGCAACTGCATAATTTAAAATATGGTTTTTAGACACCCCTGTGTATGTTAAGGCTCCTCGATAATAACCTTTGTAAATATCACCCAAAGACTTCTTCCAGTCACCTTCAGCATTTTATATTTTACTATATTTAAGTCATAGCAATCCTTACTTTGTTTTCTAGTTATTATGTGGTTGTTGGAGGACGGAGGATGGACTGCTGTTGCACTCTGTCAACAAACAGACTACTAATACTTCAGAGCATTTCCCCAAACGCTTCGGATATTAACATGGGCCACCGCGCTGGATACTTGGCAGATTTTCATGTTACAAGCAACACGTACGTCTGAGAATTACACTTTGAATTTTGCGGTTGAGAAACTGCACAAATTCGAAGTACCCAAGTCTGACCAACAATTCAGAAACAAGGAAAAGTTCGTCAAATCCAAGAGGGTAGAATTTGCCTCTGATACATGATTTCATAACAATGAAAAATAACCATAACATAGACTTTGACAGTAAGAGATACATTGATGCCGTGTGATTTATACTATGTGCATCTGAATACAGTAGTTACAAAGAAGGACTCTTCGTAGTTTATCGACCTTGATGGTGATTTAGTGTTTAAGTGTAGGTAGACCTGCTTACATGAGACTGTCCTCGCCTTAATTAGATGTACTTCAATTATCTACCGATGCATGTAGATGCTCTGGCCTTTGTCTTTGTATGCGACAATCGATTTTCATCTCTTCCAAGAAAATCATCATGTACCACCACTGCGAATTTGCAATATTGATATAAGTGCGTATATATATGATTCAAGAATGTCATACATAGAATTCGTTTATCTCATGGTCAATTGTTGATACTCAGTTATTCTCGCTAGTATGTTGTAAATATCTGTACTTTGTAGAGTTTTGCTTTAAAATTGTAAGATTTTATGTTGATTTGAGTTTTCATGCTTTATTTTTCAAGTTCGCTTTTCAAAGTAAAAATCGTTTCTCTCTTCGAAGGAAACGTTTTCCCGCATTTGTTATTTGTCATTAATCCGTGGAGGGATCGAGTAGAGATGCCGTTGGCATTTGAAAAGTTGTAACCACATTACCAAAACATGGATCGAAGTTAACCCTAGTCCTGAACGTATATTTGAAATATATTCATTGCCTATTTGAAACTAAAAGTAACTGTAGAAACGTCTACAACTACCCTAGAGCATTCGTACTCCATGAAGGAAAGATGAAAGTGGCGTTCAAGGAGACAACACTTTTGCATCTTTACTTATTTTGCAAGATGAAACTAGACTTCGTGAAGTTGAAACTTGCGCCTGCGCGACTTGTAATTCCTTGCTAACATCAACTTCCGGAACTTGAACACCGGATAACTCGAACCTTTCCTTTCCTTGGCAAGTTCTTATAAGTCCACTCGATATCTTTCGGATAACTCAAATATTTGTTATCTTGAATCATTTTCTTTTCCCACTTCCACTGATATATTTCAACTTTTTAATTTGGAGAGATGCATTATACGAAAACAAATAAGAAAAAAGGGGATCCTTCTTTCATTTTGTCAATTCCTAACGCCAAATTTACATATACATGCAATATTGCCTGTTCAGATATAATCAATCTGCAAGGAATTCGTGAACCCTCGTCATCCCTAACATGGCATCTATTTCTGATAATTTTTGCACAAGGGCGTGGGTAAGGCTCAATACAAACGAAGCAAAAGATTGGCTTTACAAATTGTCTGGTATCATGTTTCTCTAAAGTCCACGTGAAGCTTCCATAAAGGGCCAAAATTTGATGATGTGAAGCAAGTCCTGAATGTACGGTGATGCTATATTACAACGTATTTAACCATTGAATACGTTTTGCTTATTCAAACAACGGCAGCGGCACCCCCAACTGTTTGTGCGTTAGATGTACAAGTAGGAAGCGTGTTGTGCAGCAATCAAAACAATAAACATCCGAAAATCACTTCTCTCTCTCCTTGGTAAGGGACCGTAGCTTAGTGGCGTAGCATAGTCGGGAGGGCAACAAAGGAAAGTGTAGGTTTCGATTTCTCTTGAACCCACGAATTTTCACCATCGAGATGTTATCATACCGATATGCACGTCAACTTCATGGATATTACGACATGGCGCTCTTTTATAAAGAGATAGTAATCGTGTTGACGTTTAAATATACATGAGTCGATCAACGTCATGTCAATAAGCTGTCAAAGATAATTCAGGCCGTTTAAGTATCAGACATGTATCGTCATGCACCATACTTAAGGACCGACTAAAGGTTAGTCCTCTTGGAGTGAACCATTGGCAACCTTCGGTTTTCGTAGATGAAACTTTTTATCCCTTTATCAATGTTCTTCGCAGATGGTCCTTTATCATTTTCTGTCCTCCCCAACCAAAACTGGCTCGGCACTTAATCGATTTATGTCGACCAATAAGGATAAACTCTGTGAGTGGTAACTATTGTGTTTTACGTGTTCCTCACTTTACACTAACAGAATTTAAACTATGGGTAACAACTAACTCGTCACATGAAAGTCTTCAGAATCGAAGTCGACCTAATTCGTTCCAGGGTGCCTTATTTCTCCAAATGACAAAGAGCTAACTACACGCCTCTTTCAGCGAGTCAATTGTTCTTGTCCGATGTCCAGTAGTGTCTTGGAAACCAAAGTAAGACAATGCAGAGTATGGTGTCTGCTGAGAATGACAACGTTTTTGGCTTTATGACACACCCCAGATCATAAGAGCTGATTGGATCTCAGTGAAAATAACATTTATTTGAGTTAACCTTTTCACGCAGTCACATGAGCCTAACAGTTTATGTCGAGGAACTTTTACGGTCACAATTCAACAAGACATGACATCATATCCAAATCAGAAAGAAATGTCAGTATCATGACTTGATATTTACTACGCGATTTATTTGGCGCAAAGAGAATTAATATTTGATTAAAAGATAAACAAAAGGAGTCAGTATCCTATGTTGTCGGGAGAGAGAAATGAGTCGTCGATAAATTCAACCACTTTTAATAACAAATGTGTGCAAGAGGAGAGATAGATCACGTTGATGCTTTAGAAATGAAACAAATATTCGTATAGGGAAGCATGTCATAGATATGAAATCTGATTTCCTGTTTCGACCATTTTAGCCTACCTTAATGATCTTTTTATTTAACCATATCCCTAATGTGTTTGTGGTGCAGCAATTAGAAGATCCTCAAATTAGAATATCTGTTGAGATACGAGCGCCAGTTTTTCTATCGCTGATTCTTCAGAGGAAAAGACAGAAAATTCGTTGGCAATGTTGTTTGTATCTGCAGTTGATATAAAGTGTACTTTAGTAAACAGTTCTTATAAATTCTTTCTGTTTGGTCAGGACAATGTTTTTAAATCCGCTAAAAAATCTTGGCCATGTACAGAATCCGATAAAAGTTCTCTAAAGATATTTGAATTCTTCTTTTTATCCATAATCTAACAATTTCTTACATGCATTTTCATGCAACAGTCACGTTTGAGGCATTCATGACAGTTTACCTGTCATCGTTTGTTAGTTCTTCTAAAATCATTCTTTGCTATAATTTCTGTTATTTATTCGATATCAACTTGAAGCAACAAATGATCACTGAGCGTGATTTGGATGACGCAGTTTCCCAATACTTCGTGTTATCGATTCGTAAGCAATAAAACACGCTTTTTCTGGTATTAGAGAAACAGTATCAGTCATGTAAGTTCTATTTGTAGTGTTACGATCTTTAATTTTTTTACGATCTTTATGATCTTACGATCTCATTTCCTACAAAGTTTTCTACCTTCACTCCTTAACATTGCTGTGACCAGTGTCTGGCGAAAACGTGTAACATAATGAATTTGTTCTTAATAAAATAATATAAATATCAATATAAATAATAAAAATCTCATTTTACACATCGGCAGAGGATGTAGTTCGATATCAAACTAAGAGAAGAAATTGGCAAATAACATATTATACAGTTTTTATATCAGAATGTTGGATGTAGTGAACAATAACGGGTGAAAGGCTAACGTTCTCTTCAATAAACTAACGATGACCGTCTGGTTTAAATAGTCTCACTCATAGTTTGATAACCAGTTAAAACAAAGGATATCCTTGATTGCAAAATTTTGTCCTCCGGCTTAACCTCTTTGCATAGCAGGGCCTGGCAAAAGAACCAAACTTAATTGAGTTATTATGTTCCTCAGACCCATAGTAGCTGTTATAACTGCCGATTCTTTCATCCCACTTTGATTAAGTCATGCAATTTAAAAGGGATTGCATCTTCAGTTAATATTTCTACCGGCTGTCAAGTGATATCAGCTAGTATCAGGCTAACTACACATTCATAAACACTCCAAGGGTAAAGATTGAATGACTTCACCTGAACTTGCAATACACTTTATTATTTTACTTGAAAGCATTGTGTGGACTTAATCAAATTTGAGGGAGCTATGCCCCTCCATAGCACCACTGGCTACTGCCGAGCTTAAAATATGTTGAAGCCCGTGCTTTTCTTAAGAAGCTATATAATGAACAGATGGACATTCACTTCGATCGATTAATTGGTCATTGTAGTTGTCAGTCGGATTCGATCTAAAGCAGATGTCTTACAAAGAGTAATCAGGCTTCAACTAATTCAGAATCGATGCACATAATATATCCTTGATTTGCTTCGTTCGATTATTAGATTATCTTAACCATTTTCGTTACTTGATCCTTTTGAAATCGAGCTTCGTTGACCTCGGCAGGAAGTCAAATTATCATTCTTTACTCAGGTTGAGATTATTTATTTTACAAAGGAGACAACAAACAAACCGATTATTGACTCTAAGCAGATGTGATATTACTGCAAACTCGCCTGATAAGAGTCAGCCAATTATGTAAGCTCTGGACTGTAGCCCATCATGGGAGTGGAGAGTGGGGAGTGGGGAATGGCATGAGCAGCGTGGAGAAGGGCATGAGCAGAGTGGAGAAGGGCATGACAGCCACAGAAGTTATTTAATATTACCTAAGTACTATGTACTACGTAATGTAGCAAAGTTTTAACATAGAGATGGGTCCCTGAGGACAACCCTCTTTGGCTGCTGTCCTATGCACATCCATCCCAAAACGATATAATGCCCCCTCTGTGGACATGAAAACGTATGTCACAAACAGGTATAAGAAAGCTTTGCTCCTCCCCTCTTGCACATTCTTCACGTCTTCTGCTCGCTCTCTTTTCCCAAATGCAGCGATCTGATGCTGTTTATTGATTTAAGTGGCGTTGTACTGTTCTTGGGTTGTGTGATTCGCCAAATTAATAAACGTTGTGCAAACCATTTGTAAACCTGGTCTATTACGTTTCACTCATGTTTGGAATCTTCTTCAGCTACAGATTTATTCAACAATTTCTATCAATTGATTCACTGGAGTCACTCATTGTCATATTCTGATTTTACTTTCTTAGCATTCGCTTGTATTGTCGCGATACATTATCTCCTAGTCAACCAAGGCCTCCTTTTTTGAATCCATGTCTACTTTGAATGTCGACGCCCGCTTAATTCTCATCTAAGTATTCTAATTTGGCCCTTGAAACTTATTTCTTTCCATGGTTATTATGTACCCCACTTCGTTTTGCCACTTGCTTATTGAATCGTTTACTTTCATTTTCTGATAGTTGTACCCTAAGACCGATGCATGAAATAGGCGAAAAAACGTGCTTTTTCGTTTCTGATGTTTTTACGTCATTCCAATATGTTGCATATTGGCATTTTTTTTGCGTTATTATTTACAGCAATTCCAGTCCAATACGTCAATTGCTAACAGTTGTTTTTTTAATTGGTTCTTGCCGCTTTTTAGCCGTAGATGATGACTGCACAGTTGTTTTCTTCCTGACACCAGACAACTCTTGTTTGGCAAAGGGATTCAACGGCATGATACCTTGAAAGCTGTTTTCTAGGTTTACATACTTAATCAATTTGTCAAGAAATCGTTAGTTAATGTACTGATTTCAAGAAATGCAGGTGTTTCCCATTTTACGCCTTTCCATCTTAAATGTTACTAACAGGATCTGTTCTTGTCTTTCCGGCAAACAAGACAAATTATTTACGTCCGAGAGGTCAAAAGATGCAAAAAGAAGTTGAACTACAGTGGATTATGTATAGAAATCGTAAGAGCAATCGATTTTGTGTTTTCCATCAGATTCTGTTATGAGTTTATTGACGATTATATTTCAACAAAGCCGTTTTGCAAGGATGCTATATTCATTCGATATATAAATCCCACACTAGGCATTGCAAACGGTTAGCTATTGTTCAACCCTTTCTGTATTTGTATGGATTACATTGAAGACATTTAGGTCAACAGAAGGGATCTGCAAAACATTTGAAAATAGCGCTATTGTGTCCGATACATTGTACGCCGATGTCAATGACACGTTAGTAGGGTGCAAGGAATGGAAAGTATTTGGGATAAAAATGAAATACGTTCCCGATACAGATAACGCACGACTTTGTGATTATAATAATCGTACGAAGAATGTATTTAAATTTAGGATACTTTCAAGCTGACGGACGTTTACATGACATATATTTGCTTGCATTTTCCATGCATGGTCTCAGGATTTTTTGACTTACTGTCAAAAGCTACTGGCAGAGATATCAGTAGTCGGCTAGAAAACGTGAAGTAAAATGGACAGGTTACTTTCGGTGTGCACTTTGGCTCTTTTGTTGTTATTTTGGGACAGGCATTACTCTGCAGTATGCAGCGTATGGGCTCCAAGGAGGCATGATGAGCCTCCAGTTATTGCAATTATAGCGCAAGAGATCAGAAATCCCCTGATTTTACATCGATATCCAGAGACTATAGGAAAATTTTACGTAGCTGCAAGCTATGCTCGCTTTTTAGAAACTGCCGGTGCAAGAGTATTGCCCGTTTTACCAAATGATTTAAATTGGATACGCCAGACATATTACTTTACAAATGGAGTTGTACTTCCAGGTAAGGAAGCCGCATTCGTTGCTCAATATCTTTTGAAGCTTTAGTGTTAAGAGTTTTCATTCGTTTTTTATATTCTCTTTGACTGTCAGCCGAGTCTGGAAAAATCAGGAGAGAAATGATTATGCGGTATAAATTTAAAATTTATTTTCTGTGTACGAATACAAAGTGATAAAACATTATATCCTTTACAAGAAGAAAGATATTTGACTTTGGCGTAGAAGAAGGTCCTTTTTGATATCTCTTTTCTTTTTTAAATGATAATAGGGGAGAATTGAAGCCAAAAAGGGAATATTTTGCAGAACGTTTCAAAGGGAATTCTGTAAATACTATGGGTGTGTCATCATTGTCACGACCGAACTCTCTGGTTTATATGAATGCATGTTGGAAATATGATTACCTGGAGTTGACGTTATGTTGACAAGGTTTACAACTCATAAACGTACATACCATTTCCATCGCTAAGTTCTTGAATCAAATAGGTAGCTATGGTTGTGGATTTCAGGTCACAGTTGTTTTCGAGCTGCAACTGTAAACAGGAACATGTCACTGTTGACTCGAAATTAACATGTACTATCGAAACTAAAAATTCTTCGAGACTAAAGGCTACAACATTTATGTTTTTGTTGATGTAGATCAGGAGAGGCATCCTATCATTGAAATCAAGATAGGTTGATGGGAGAAAAATGCAGATATTATCAAATTCCGTTTTTGAGAAGAAAGGATTTGCAATGAAATGTTTGTATAGATTGCGAATGCGTGGGTCACGGGTTCGAATCCCGTTGGAGACTTACATTTCTAGTTCTCTATGATGTATTCAAACTTATCGAATTCAGTTTGTAGTAATAAACAATAGATCGCTTTTGCTCTTGACAAGAAACTGCCAGCTAAGAACTATTTCAGCCTCATTTGTTTGTCAAAAGTTAGATATTCTGGTTGCCTTATTGTTGCATGTTCAATGTAATATCATACTTTTCTTGAACACTATCTAACCTGGGATAACTTATGATTCCCGAGGATGGGGGGAGGCCGTTAGTTCCCCGTCTATTTCAATACTAATAACTAATAATATTTCTGAGGTAGTAAAAAGAATCTCAGATGTGTTGATTCATCTTTTAAGTACAGTAACATATGCATGTTTTTGAAGTTGGGAGTCATGACGTTACATTACAGACTGAAGTTGACAAATACTTCCACACTATTCGAAAATCCATTGGTGGAATAGCGACTTCAAATAAAACATAAAATAAGATTAATTGTTATAGATTTAACAGATAAATTATTCGAGGTTTTTGATCCGTTGACATTTCATGTTGTTTGTTGGTGACTATTCGTTTTGGGATAAGCATGGTGTCATAATACAATACTTGTGAATAGATTTAAGGAGACTTCTGAAAACTTCAAAAAGAATGGGACAGGAATTCTTGAGATATCAGGGTAAGTATAGAGCTACAGGTTTACTCGCCCCTACGTTGCATGTGACAAGAAGCTGCCCAAGAATGTGCATTCATTGCAAGAAAACAGAAATAAGATTGTTTCATAAATAATTGTTTTATAAATGGGAAAGGGTTTGTAATACAAAAAATTGCTAGATAGCGCTAGCAGAGACAGACTATGTTTGTAAGATCAGCTAATTGCTTATCTGACTGTTATGTATATGTGAGGTCGAAGGCAGGTACTACACCATGAGGTTAGCTTCTAATTAATATATTGTGGTAACGTAGAAGAGAAGAATATATACAAGTATGAAACTAAGAGATAGCGATCTACTTCCATACACAGTCAATCTTACTCTCCCACATTTCACAGAATTCACGATTACATACATATTGAGGTTAACTCATGGAACTCGGTCTTATTCTTTCTCTTAGTGCAACACCAGACCAGCTGCTTGATATAATCATGTATCCCAGAAACTGCAGCTTTATTGTGTTTAGTTTCATATTCATCATCCTACTCTTTGCTATCTTTAAAACCTTTGCTCCTCCATTAAACTACACATTTCTGAAAGTAATTTGCAAGCTTACAGTGCTTGTTATACGAATGCCTGCGTAGACTTCAAATATATATAAAATGGAGCCGAGTCCATGTTTGAACGTAATCTTTGGCAGTAGCCTCAGTGGAAAATTATCAATAACTTACACAACTACATGAACTTTTTACCCCTTAACACGAATTTCGCCTCGCAGTCAGCCGCCGTGGTCTAGTGGATAAGTCCCTGACCTTCAGATCTAGAGGGTTGCGAGGGTCAGGGTTCAAATCCCGGAAGGGCCATTGGTGATGTCAGGAAGGGTCAGTCAGTGGTGGGTTTTACTTCGGGTGTAGAGTGACCATAACCGTGAGCCCACACTTTTCGTGGTCGAAAGTAGACTTCGCAGTCAAGGAAAAACTGCAAATATAATTCTAATTTATAGAAATAAACAAAAGGAAAGGAATCAACGCGTCTCAATCAGCAATTAGAAATTCCACGGTATATAAGCGGAAAACACATTAAAAAATGCTGTCTTTTCCTTCCCTGTTCCCAATAAATCATATACCAAAGTAAAAATAACATGTTGCTTTTGATTGTTGACAATTCCCTTGACGATTTTGTTGTTAATGTTTTGATTGCACTACAACTATACCTGTGAACGTTCGTCATTAACTGCAAAGGAGAGCGTTTGTTATCAAAGCTCAACTTAATGACTTAGTTAAGAAACTTACGCGTGGTAGACGAAGTTAGAGTCTTATGCTGTTCTTACATATAGAGCGTCAATCACCGAGAGACCTTGAGTTCTTCTCATTAATTTGGCACCTTTACAGTTTACAGAAGACCAAGCACGACACAACTGCTTTTAAATTCAGCAGTGAGCCCTCTCCAGTATCATCGTATTTTGCCATTTTTGTATTTTTGTAAATAATTTGTTTCAGTAAGAAACCATTGTTATGCAAACTAGTTTGTTTTTAACCGTATTCTACCCAGGCCTCTTTCACACCTTATTCTATTGGAGGGATTTTGGTTTCCCTTATATAGCTTGGCAACGGTAGGGCCTAAGCCTCACGGTATTGGACTTGAAAATACATTTAGTACTATCCCTCAATGTTACATTGATGAATATGTTTAGTTAAAGGAGCTTTAGTTCATTACACATGAGCCAATTGGTCTACCAAGCTCACGATTGAAATTTTCAGTGCAGTTCTATATCCCTGTCGTGGGTCCGAGTATCTCTACTTCCCGAAAGGTCCGTACTGCAAGGGAATGTAACAATCTCGTACTATCCGTACTACATTGAGAGTATACATCGCGAGGGATATTTCAAAGTGGGCAACTTTGGTCTTACAAGTGGGTGTTGTGGTGTCAAGTTAGATTATTCTTGAGATTAGACAAAAATTTAAATTACACGACGGTCGTTTATTTCTTGAAATACTCTAAAGTTGTTGCTTAAGCAGGAAACAGAGCTGGTATTTCTCAGTTTAAAGGAAAGAATAAAATTATATATTTTGTAGGTGGAGGTACTCTTAAATTCGGATATGATCGAGCAGCTCGTGAATTTTTCCGTCTCATAATCAAAGGGAGTCAGAGATCTGATGTATATCCACTTCTAGGAGAATGCTTAGGGATCGAAGAAGAGGCTATAATAATCGGTGGCAAAGGTATACGAGAAAAAGTCAACTCTGGTAATATTGGACTGCCAATGTCGTTTACATCTGCTGTTCAACATAGTAGATTATTCGGGACAATGCCAGAGAGAATTAAAAAGACTCTAAATTCGTCAAATGCAGCATACAATAATCATCATTATGGCTTGCGAGCTAAAACGTGGGAAAAGAATCAAGCCTTAAAACAGTTTTACAACATTATCAGCACAAGCAGGGACAAAGATGGTGTCGAGTTCGTGGCTTCAATAGAAGGTAACACAGATATCATACTTACTAAAGTTCATTTAGTTACTACAGTTTACATTAGAAACGTCATTTTCATCTCGTCATGAGTCTCAAGCTTGTAAAGTAAACGTGACATTACTAGACCTCGAAATATCTCTATTCATAGGCGTACGGGACGAGGGGGAACGGTGCACGGTGCCTCCCAACTTTAGAAATATGAAAGTTAAGAGAAAAAATCATCCCCACACTAGGAGGAAATGGGTAATAAATTATAATAATTATAATATTCACTTATCCTGATGAAGGAAACTTAACTTGAACTTGTAAATACAAATTTTTCTCGAATATTTCAGATCTTAATATTCAGGTAGAAAAGTTTGAGTCCCCTTTCAACGCCAATGAAAATGGTCAGGTACTCTTATGCCCTGACCTTTTAACGATACAAAAATTGTAAAAGTCTACTTAAGGTGGGATATAAGATAAAGGAATATTGAGCAAGGCTATGGCATATCAATGCACATTCTGGTGCATTGCTTCGCCACTAACGTATCAAGCACCATTACCCAGTCCCGTTACGTATCCAGTTACCCATGGACTGTCATTAATGGCGGAGAACGACTCGAAGGAATAATCCGAGCTCTTGTCTGACAAAAATAAGGTGAAAATTTAGTTTATCCTAATAGGAATTTTAGCGATAAAATATTTAGTACGACCAAAACAAACTAAAAGTACCAATAATTGTACAAAGTGGAAATTTTTAAAAGTTTGAATCTTCATGGTTTGACCTTGAGCGTAAAGGGTAAGTTTACCATCCACCCTCCTCTCTCAGTTGTCTCTCAGTTGCCTTGGCCATTGAAAAGATGCGCTGGAATCTCAAGTCGCCGCTTAAGTAATATGTTTATCCTGAAGATAGTCCAAATAAAGAATAATCTGTTGAGCTATAATTTATCGAAAAACTGATACCCGTGCCGGGTTTCGATTCACGGCCTTCCGTACTGCAGTCCAGCGTGCTAACTACTACACAACACTACACATTCTTGCTCTCCTAAGAGCACAACTTTTTAGGCATACCGCGTTCATCAGACAATACACACTGTGATATCATGACTACACAGTTATGTCAACCCACACAATGCGAACATTCATTACAGGAAGGTGATGTCACAATGATCAACTTCCAACATAATTTCCTCCATCAATACCTTTCTAAACTTAGAGGCGTTGCATTTTGGTGAAAATAATTTTTCAATAAAATCATTATCATATCATTCTTTTTCAATTCTTTAGCTAAAAGACACCCAATCTTCGGTCTTCAATGGCATCCTGAAAAGACCCTCTTCGAATGGAAGAGAGAACTAAAAATCAACAGATCAATGGAAGCCATTGAAGCAAGTCTATATCTTGGAAATCGATTTGTAGAGATATCAAAACAGAGTAAACATCGGTTCCCAAAGATTTGGGAGAAGAGACTTTTGTACCATTATCCACTGTACCACACTAATGATATTAGCATTTATCAAGATATTTATGTGCTGTAGGTAGAGCTGATGGAGCACTTCTGTCACCTGAGCAGTATCTTTTTTACTTGTGTAAGGTATTTATTGAAATGATGGACGTGCTTAAATGTCGTCAATTATAATGAATATCAACAGGGTCACCTTCTAGACTGATCAGCAGACATCTTGCGGATGAATACTATTTTTGTGGAGAAAACTTCGAGAATATACGCTAGTAATCATGTAAAATATGATTCCATAAATCTAGCCTGCGTATACAATCACAAGTAAGGAAAAACTGAGCTTATTACCTTAACAAGAACATCAAGGGGCCTGGTGACGATTCTTCACAGTTGTAACTATGAGAATACCAATAGCTACGAATATAGTTATAACGCTTGTCATGAATCTATCGCTTTTTAACTACAAATCGCGAATGCGTTCAGTTGAATAAAATAAATGGAACTACGTCATTTACATAAGCTATCGTAGTTCATTAACGATATAACAGGTACGATGGAAGAGTGTATCTATCTATCGGTATTATCTGTGGTCAATACCAGCTCCACGTGCTGATCCTTGCGTGTAATAATTGTATCCAACTCTTTGGTAAGCTAGAATATCAAACCTTTAATCTTTGTTTAGATCACAGAGTTATCGCTACATAAACGAAAGCATTAGGGACCATTAAAAAAATACCCACAATCCCTTAGGGTGGGTTTGGGGAGGTGCTGTGATGCCAAATTGAACTGCTATTGTTTTGCTACTGACCTTGTCTTGTTTGAAAGCGAAAAGAGTAGAGGGGTGGTAGGGGACATGTCAAAATGAAACATGCATACTTTTTGAATGGTTCCTTGTAACGCTTATTTTCTCACTAATACTCTACAGTCTATTCCCTGTTATCCAAATTGCAACGGGTTGCAAATATTAACATCTTTGCACCCATTTAACATAATTTGCTACATTTTTTACGTGGTCACATGATATGGTTCACTAACAAAAAATTACCAGAATGAAGAAATTACAGGTGCCCAGACCTCCTTCACAAAGAGTGTGGCCAATAAAAACGTTCGACATTAAAATTTTAATAAATTTTGACCATAAACACACAATTTTTCTTAAATTGTAGACTTGGCTTTATGAGCTAGTCCAACAACAGTAAAATCATGGAAATGCCAAATAACTAGTACAATCAAACAGTTTATCAATTTGAAGCACATTCTTCTCGACGCTTATATCACTGTATAGTATCTAGGCAAGGTTTGTTTATATTTTGCTCGTTCATAATTTCTGTTAGGCCGCAAATTCTGACATCAGAGAGATTTCAGTACAGGATGCAGAATTTTTACCAAATAGTAAGAAAGTAATGACGGAAGAAAAATCAAACTGACCACTGAGACCTTATGAGCATTTCACCCAAAAGAGATAAAGTAAAATAGCTTTACTCAGAATGGTGGTGTGAGTTTTATGAGCATGTGCAGTTTCAAAAATCTATGTCGAGAACTTTGATTTGAGCATCAAGATTGTGAAGCGGCTGTTGGTCAATAAAACGAGATTTTATATTTACAGAACACAGACATTCCATTTGTGTTCTTTCGTGTAGACCCATGTTTATACAGAAGGATGACATCGTAAAACTACAATGCTTTCACTCTGTGAAACAGTATAAGACAACATAAAGGTGACACTCAAACTCCTCCTCAAGCCAAAGAATTGAAATACTGCCATAAATACATAAGTACAGACAGACAGGTAGACATATAGGCGTTCTGTCATTGATGTAGAGGCATAGTAAGAAAACAAAAATAGCTACAGATCTTTGTGTTTCCCACACACGTTTATCAAAGCCTGTAACCTCCTATAGCTTGAGGAACACAGAGATGGTAACTCCCTCTGGATATTTTGTTATTTGGGTCAAGAAAAACCTACTAATGTTAGCTTCGTTGTTGGACTTGATGTTTTTACAAAAAGTCGAATATCATTTTTATCACGGGGGACTAGATCAGGTGTCATAAAAAACAGAGACAAGTCTCCTATTGGATTTCGTGGACAGTAATGATGACTATCACCGTACGACAAAAGTAAAATATGGATGATTAGGACATCCATAGCTATTGTGTGTCTTAATTATGTTTAAAGAACACCAATAATAACATGAAACGATAATCACTTGCATATTGGAAACAATTATGCGTCCTTAACTCGTGCGTCTTTAGACTTCCTTGTAAATAGAACCAGGTAGTCTGTGTTAAGAAATTTAAATCCCTCATTGTAAAAACTTGGCTCATATTCATGGTGCTGCTATTGCAATCATCTCAGTAAGGTACCTATATTCAAAACGAAACGTAAGATTTGATGTGACAGAATTGACCGATTTGATAAAAGAGAATGGCTTTGTTTTGTGAACAGAAATGAAATCTGTGGGAGGTCATTATCTAAGTTCAAAGTAGTAAGTAACGTTTTCAAATTCCTCCTAACGCCTACAATTGAATTTAAGCAACTCCCAAGCGTGAGGTAATGAGCAAGAACATAGGAATTTAGCGGTTTGATATTTTGGTTGGCCGGTCTTGTGTATCAGTCATATCCCTTCATTTCTCATTTAAACTAATCATTTGAGAAGGACTTTCATGGAGAGTTAGTTTGCTTCAGTTTTCAGCTCTAAGTGAGCAATTCGAAGTGTCAAGATTTGAAGCCAAGAGAGACTTACTCGAGACAACACTCTACCTCTGTATGTAAAATTTAATCAATTATGCCGGTGAACGGAGAAACAGCAATACATGTAGGCGAGAGGCCAATTATCGGAATACTTGCTCAAGGTATCAAAGACTCGCGTGTGCTGAAGTACTTTTCTGAAGCAAGGGGGAGGTCATACATTGCTGCTTCCTATGTAAAATTCGTCGAATCCGGAGGCGCAAGAGTCGTTCCAATTATAGATCAAAGTACAGAGACTGAACTTGACCAGATTTTTGACTGCCTGAATGGTGTACTATTGCCTGGAGGAGGTGCAAATATACTTAACTCTCCATATTCTTCAACAGGAAAATTAATTTTTGAGAAAGCAAAGCAAGCAAATGCCAAAGGTATACATTTTCCCATTTTAAGTATATGCCTTGGATTTGAACTCATGGTCAACCTGGCTTCCGACCAAGATGTTAGGAGCAAAAACGACTGCCATGGCTCACGGACAATCAAGTGGAGGGAAGAGTCCAAAATAAGTAAGCTATATAAAATTTTCGATAATGACATTATGGAAAAAATGAGCACTAGAGGTTTGGCATTCTACAACCAGAAGTATGGATTTGATCCTAAGATATTTACGGAGGCAAGACCTTTACAAGATTTTTTCCACATTCTGGCAACATCTGTAAGTGACAATGGAGATGAGTTCGTAGCAGCAGCTGAAGGTAAGTAATTCTGGTAATTTTAGAAATTTTCAGATTAAAAAATTGTGATACTTTGATCACGGACAAGGAAGGATTTGAAACGATGTTTTGAGAAGATACTAGAGATATAGGAAATTTCTTGCCACCGGGATGCTGGTGGCGATATAACTTTCTATTTATCCGCTATCTTTTCGAAATCTATAGCGTAAAAGGGCAACACAATTTGATCACGTAATTTTGCTTGTTTCAAACCCTAAGTTAATTTAAAGCCAGAACTTGACGTCGATAATTCATCAACATTAATTGACCAGTTAGTCTAAAGTTGATAAGAATATTTATCACGTTTTAGCTTTTATCAATATGGACATGTTGTTTCTTAACATATCAGTAGCAATAATAAAGTCACAAAACTTCAAGGGGCGGAGAAAATTGTCAATTTAAGAAAAACTGTCCGTATAGCTGCGGCAGCCACCCATTTCCTTCTTTTTGGTATTAATATCTTTCTGGGGCCAGGATAGGCAAGCTGAAGAACTGGTCATGAGCATGAAACAGCTCGTCGCACTTGCCTTGCCACCAGGGGCTGAAGCCAACCTCCCAGATTTTGATCCTGCCTCGTTATACAGTGTCTCAATTAAAAGTTAGAGCTGGCTGCCAGACTTTTGGCTTTCCCTCTACCCTGACAGAATGTGCTGACGTGAGAAACATCGTCAACGTCATAGCCATGTCTCACAAAGATCATCTTCTTACAGATAGACTCAAATAACTTTAAAACTCTGTATGTTATTTTATAAAGAGCAAAAAATTGTTTGATTTTAATGTTCACCTAAATAACATAATTGAACTATAAAAACACCACTAATTCACTGCGTAACTAACATTTTCACAGCGTTCTGTTTGTACTCATCTCGGAAAGAGAACTCTAAAACGACTTTTGAGATTTTAGTATCTCATGTCTATAAAAAGTGCCTTTCTAGATAACACATTGCATTCTTCGGTTTCGAATAAGTGCCCTTCAGTTTGTTCATAAAACTGTTAGGATGTGAGATATATAGATATATAGCTATATAAATGCATAGGTATATAGAAATATAGATATAAAAATATATAGAGTAGATAAAGATATAAAGTAAATACGATCAACATCTTGAGCCTACTTCTCAAATATATGAAAAAGAAAACAATATCCAAAGCGTGTTTTGTTTTTCGCTTGGAAAGTGCCCAGTTGTGACAAATAATTTCCCAACCCTACCAAAACCCTAGGTATCGGATGATGGAGATTTTAGCATGGGTTGGTAAGCCCTTGTAACCCAACTTCTTGTCAGTAGTTGATAGATGTTCTGGAAGTCTTGATATCAATTAATCTGCTGCTATATTTAAAGATTTATCTACACATTTTTACGATTCCTTTTAGACAAATCTCTACATAGTCAAATGTTTGATCTTACGCCTTTTCTTAGTTTACCTGACTAAATCATCTTTGCTTGAGAGTTTATAAGAATATTTTTATTTTCACGTGTCAGTATATTTTGGGGGGTAAATCTTCCACGATACTCGTGCTTTCTGTTCTTTGAATGGAAGTTGAAGTTGATAAATAATGTAAGTAGTGCCGCAGTTGTGGTAGGAGCATGCGCCGCCCCTTTCTCAGGGTAAATCTTGGCCACTCCCCCCTGCATTACTGGTATCCATTAGATAAACACATAAAGGAGATTGTTCTAAAGAATGCCCGATTTGAAAATCAACATCCAAACACAGTAATAGTTAAGCTGAAAATGAGTTTGATGATATTCCTGCTACATAGCAACAGCATCTTAAATTCGGTTAGTTCTGTTACAGTACACTTTCAAATCCTATCATCTTGTAAACAAACAGACTGCAGATCCCTAACTGACTGTTACCCCTTTAGTTTAAACATTTTAACATAACAGGGAGTATTTCGTAATATCATCCTTCTCTGTTCATCGTTGCACGACGACTTAAGGTAAGGTGCACATAGCGCCCTCTGCTTCCTCTCGCAAAAGCCTTATTGTGTTACAGGTTATTGATGTCATTTGCACTACAATAATATGACCAGCTTCTATCAAAACATCTCTAGATACACATACCTGTCACCTTACAGACAATTCAAGCACAAGTGAACAGCCCATACGTAAACAAGCCGGGCTCCCTATTTGTAATTAACGGGTTGGCTTTTGAAGTTAGGATCACTAGTATTCATAGAATCTGACGTCTGTGTATGAAAAGCAGAGGGAACATGCATGCACCAAAGTGTAAATTCGTACAGTTCTACAAGATCGACGCCATTTCTTATTCACACTTTTCCCTTAATGCCTTATTTACGTGCAATCATGTCTCCATCATCACTGAAAGAAGTGACGAAGGGAACTGGCCATTGTACCTCATCATGCCCTTGCGCAGGATATGTAACTCGTTACTGCATCACATCCCCTAGACTGAGTAGAGTTGCACTACCTTTAACCTTCAAACAGAAACAAATAATTCATAAATAGACAGCAACTATGAAGCCAAATTTAGTGATAGCAATAAGGAAGATACTAAAAGCCAAATATGCCCTGGTCTTCTGAGATATTATACGAAAAAGGGACAAACGTCCTTGCTGACTATTCATCAGATGATTTTCCTCTCTCTGTATTGTCCGCATCCCATATGCACAGTACTTATTTCTATACTTGTGTTAAACCTGCTTAAAATCTCAAGGGTTTTACTTCAGTGTTAAATCACCTGACCCATTCATTAAAATCTAAAATAAACATTCAACTTAAATTCTTAAAACCTTCTGAACAGTGGTATCTCCATCACGAGCGATCATGCTACAATTAAAAAGAACACATTTGGATTACAACTGATTAGTGTCGTCTCTGCTATTCCTGTTGACAAGTGTATTGGGATTGTTAAATCAGATACATTTTCAATGACATTTCTTTCGAAAGTTTTCATCAATGGTAATTTGGTACCAGCCATTTAGTTAAAGAGAAAGCTTCAGGTACCTTACAGTTTTCTGTGATATTTCTGGTTATGTTTTCCCGTCTGTCATCACTTGAGATAACTGACGTCCGGAACAAATCATTAAAGGCGGCAATATGGTTTACAATAGTTGGTTTCGAAACAAATCTTGCGATAAATGTTCAGCGTATTGCACTTTATGGGTAGTGTGGCAGACCTCTGAGATCTATAAGCGCAGTCATAGGTCTCAGATAAATATATCATGGAACAAGTGAACATTTAATTTATTTTTGAGGATCATATGCAAGCGCTGCCACCGAGTTCCCCCAGAGTGCTACCAATAGAGAGAGGCGCGCATTACAATACCACATAAATAGCACTGAATATGTCTATTTGTAGTGACTATCCTGATATGTAAGAAAATATAGGGAATTATATTGAAGAAGTTAAAATAATATTTATCATTATTATTAACCCACCAATAATGAAAGCTGTAAGCAGGTGGACCAATTTCCATAGTGATCAATGACAATTTTGTTGCTTCACTCTCGTTTCCTGTTCTAGCTAAGGACTTCCCCTTCTTTGGTCTACAATGGCACCCCGAGAAAAGCCAGTTTGAGTGGAGCAAAGACTTAGACATCAATCATTCACCAGAAGCAGTAGAAATTGGACAGCAGTTTGCAAACTTCTTTGTCAACCAAGCAAGAATGAATTCAAACAGTTTCAAGTGCAAAAGAAAAGAAAACGAAAGCCTCATATGGAACTACCAACCTCTGTATACTGGAGACATCTCTGAATACGAACAGATTTACATGTTTTAAATGCACTATCAACTTCGATTTGCTTTCAGCTGCTCTTTCAAAGAACCATGGAAAAGTGTTGAAGAGCCGAAAGATCCTTCTTCTTATAGGCACTATGCCCTTGTAGTCAAGGTCTGGCCTCAACAGATAAAAATTATCAGTATCTATCTACTTACATCAGTTGTCATAGTCAACTTGCCTAGAAGTAATTTCATCAACTATAAAAACATACTTGCATTGTGGAAAAGACCGTTAATCGAATCTAGGCAGTTAACAGTGTCAAACGTTGTATTGCTTCCTAGGACATTAAACGTCTTTCTGTCAACTCTTTACGTTCGTTCAACTTACTCTTTCCTAAAGGCAGGGTAATACCGACAATGGAGCTGCCGATAATTTTTGCGTTCATATCGTTTCGTAGCCAGCAAGCAGACAAAGTATACATGTAGTGGTACTTTAGTAGCATTGTTTGAAGGAAAACTAGTTGTAGTAATGGCGTCCCACTCTCTTAAAAACACTGAACTGCGTCTAAAGTACAAGTCTTCAATGTGAACCATCTTCATGGTTATCCCTGCACTCTCTTCCTCTTGAAACAAGACGGTATTTGTCATATTAAAGTGACAGAGTTGTCTTACTGATTTACGGAAGTCGTCACAGTTCCCTCCCCCTCCCCCCTTACACTCCCCGAGACGTCGTTTCTTTGAAGAAATAGACCTGAGAGACACATGTATATAAAATGTAATACTTTTGTTTCAATCCAATTCATTGCAATTAGCCTCCCCCTCTCCCCTCAATGAAATACCAGTACTTTGCTACAATCGTCTTTGCGATACTTGTCTTTCTACTTTTCTGGCAAGCAGAGGGGGGATGTATCTATTTCCCTTTTTTTAAATCTACCCATTTATATCGGGGAGGTATTGTGGACTCGCATACCCCTAGTAATGACCATGTTAATCAAAATTTAGCAAATCAGTTATTTAAAAGTCAACGTAGACTTTCCTAGAACAATGTAAAAGTAATTATAACTTATTACGATTTGAGGTTTGTCGATAACAGAACCGTAATGCCTAGTTTCATACAGCCCTTTTCAATTTGACAATCACCCTTCTAGAGGCTAATCACAAGCTTAAATAGCTAGACATAGTCCTCTTTCTCTCCACCCCAACCCTTGCCCAATACAATAGTCTTAGCCACCCTAGCTATCAATCACCGTTACACATCCAACTTAATTTCAACTGATGCGCTACATAAATTAAACAGAGCTTATAAAGTGCCCAAAGGGGGCAGGAAAGATAACATACTGGCCACTCCAACGTAGACCATTTTCATATTCTGAAACTCTATGCAACTCTACATTACATCATTAAAATCGGTCATGATAACTCCCATGTGTAACAGCGGTAGGCTAAAACAATAGTGTCAGATCCTCTTCATTCTCGTGATGAAATAGACTTGACAAAGCCCATCCCGTTGATGCATATCGGCTGCATTGTAGCCTCAATAGATTGTGGCTGTAATAGACCTACACGACCAAGACCTCGTTCGGGCGTATAGATTCTAGATGAATCCTCGATAATTCATGCCATCACACCAATGTACAAGAGACTACTCTCTCACCAGGGGTGAAGTTTCGCAACATACGTACACCGTTTTAAAGGTAAAAAATCGAAATTATGAATTTTCGCATTGTTTAGTTATTCTTTATCTTCATCTCTAACTTTTATTAAACCTTTTAATGACACTGAAAGAATAAGGACTATAATCGTAGTGTTGGAAAGTATATCATCTCACATTTGTCAGTTCACGAAATGCATATTCCCATATCACTCATGAGTCAACACCAGACTTGGTATACACAATCGCCTCGAATAATTGT
>JAAAKL020002144.1:0-27349 GCA_010016065.2 Carybdea cf. marsupialis auct. non (Linnaeus, 1758) | reverse complement strand
ACCCAGCGTCGTCCCGCGGGCGTCGAAACGACGCACGGCGACGGCATAGCCCAGATCGCGCTCGACCAGCCAGGCCGCGGCGAAGCGCCCCTCGGCATCGGCGGCCACTGCTGGCTCGATCGCGGCCTCCGGGCGCGGGCTGAGCTCGAATTCTGCAGCCCCTAACGTGCCGTCGGCAGCGACGAAACGGCCGTAGATCCCTTGGTGCCCGGTCGATCGATCGTGACGGGCCCACACCGCCAGAAAGCGATCACCGGGCAAGGCAACCACCGTCGGCAGACGATCGCGGGAATCGCCACTGAGGGTCAGCTCACCGCCGACGGGCTGGCCATCGGCAGCGAATCGCCGGGCACGGATCGAAGCAGTGTGCCGCGACATTTGCGACGACCAGACGACCAAGGCACGCCCCTGCGCATCGGCGGCGACGGCGGCTGAGCTTTGATCCCCCGAGCGCTCGACATTGACTGCGATCTCGCCGCCGACCGCTTCGAGCCGGGCGTCGAACCGGCGAGCGACCACCGCGCTACCGCTGCCGTCCTGACCGGTCGACTCCCATACCACCCAGGCGCCGCCGTCCCGAGCTACAGCGACCGCCGGCCAATGCTGTGCGCCGCGCAAAGTCTGGTTGACGTGGACTTCGCCGCTGAGCGGCCGCCCCAGAGCATCGAACTGGCGAGCGTAGACCCCGTAGCTACCGCGCTCCTGGCGGCGACTCGCCCACACCATCAGCGTCTCCCCAGTGGGCGAAGTATCGAGTGCCGCCTGCTCTTGAGCGCTGTCGGTAAAGACGTTGGCCTGGACGTCGATGGAGGTCAACTCAGGAGCCGGGTTGGCGACCACCGCCTGGCCTCCGAGGACCATGACGACCATGAAGATCATGGCCCAAGAAAAATGATTCGCGAGCATAGAGCGACCATAAAGCCTGTGCTGTCTCATTGAAGAGTCCTCTGGGTTGATGGGCAGGGCTCGCCTCGAGCCCGCTGGAAGAGTCGGTCGGTCACGGCAGCAATAGATCGGATACGATATCAATATGTACGAGTTGCACACCCGTCGGCGCATTGAGTTTGCCGACACCGACATGGCGGGCATCGTGCATTTCGCGCGCTTCTTCGTCTTCATGGAAACCGCCGAGCACGAATTCCTGGGCGCCCTGGGCACACCGGTTCATTTCCAGCACGAAGGTCGATCGATCGGCTGGCCGCGGGTGGCGGCGGCCTGTGAGTACAAGAGCCCGGCCCGCTTGAACGACGAGCTCGACATTCACGTCACCGTGCAGCGCAAAGGGCGTCGGGCCATGACCTACGGCGTGCGCTTCTCGTGTCAAGGGCGACTGGTGGCCGAAGGCCAGATTTCGAGCATCTGCTGCGTGCTCGATGGCGAAGATCAAAAGCTGCAGCCGATCCCGATCCCCGCCTTTCTCGCTGATCGCATCGAGCCCGCACCGACTCCGGCAGAGGACGAAGCGACGGCTCAAGTCTGACGACTGAAAACTGACCCCAAACCTGACTGCTGGAGAGGATTGACCTATCGTGGCGCCTGTTTCCTCGTCGATCTCCTTGGATGTCTCCGACGTCCAAAAACACTACGCCACCGCCCACGACCGCGTCGAAGTGCTCGCCGGCATCAGCTTTCAGCTGGCGGGTGGCGACTCGCTGGCGATCACCGGGCCTTCGGGCTCGGGCAAGAGCACTCTGCTACAAATCGTCGGCACCTTGGATGAACCGTCCTCTGGCCGGGTCGAGATCAACGGTCGCGAGCCGTTCTCGCTCTCCGAACCGGAGCTCGCCCGCTTTCGCAACTCGACCGTTGGCTTCATCTTTCAAGAGCACTATCTGTTGCCTCAGTACTCGGTGCTCGAAAACGTACTGGTGCCGGCGCTGGCGTATCCGACGGGCGACGCTAGCGCGACTCGCGAGCGCGCTCTCGAGCTGATCGATCGGGTCGAGCTCGGGCACCGGCTGACGCACCGGCCGGCGGAGCTTTCCGGCGGCGAACGACAGCGGGTGGCGGTGGCCCGAGCATTGATCAATCAGCCGAGCCTCTTGCTGTGCGACGAGCCCACTGGTTCCCTTGATCAGGCGACTGCCGGCGCGGTCGCCGACCTGCTCGGAGAGCTGCATGGCGACAACAGCATTCTGATCGTCGTCACCCATAGTCTGGAGCTGGCGGAGCGTTTCGACCGCCGTTTCGAGCTGCGGGAGGGACAGTGCTCCGAGCTCTGATCCATCACTGGCGCATGAACCTGGCGGTGGCCGCTGGCGCCGCGGTCGCCACCGCGGTACTCACCGGCGCGCTCCTGGTTGGCGACTCGGTACGCGCCAGTCTGCGTCAGTTGACCCTCGAACGTCTGGGCGGCGTCGACCACGCCCTGGCGGGCCAACGATTCTTTCGCCAGGAGGTGGCTGCAAGCCTCGCCGGCGACACCGAATTCAACGATCGCTTTCGAGCCGCCGCCCCTGCCATCCTACTCCAGGGTAGCGCCCAACACGCCGACACCCGAACCCGAGCTTCCCAAGTCGGTCTGCAAGGCATCGGTGACGAATTTCTCCAGCTCTTTGCGGATGGAGACGGCTCCCCCACCGACGCCGAATCCTTCTTTGCCGGCGGTGCCGGCATCTTTCCACCGGCGGTGATTTCGGAGTCGTTACGCGATGCGCTGCAAGCCGAGGTTGGCGATGCCATCTTGATCTCGCTCAAGCGCTGGAGCGAGGTGCCTCGAGGATCGTTGCTCGGCCGCAAGGATACCGCTAGCGTGGTCAGCACGGTCCGGTTGGAAATCGTCCAGGCGTTGCCGGATCGCGGCCTCGGCCGCTTTGCTCTGGCGAGCACCCAATCGACGCCCTATAACGTCTTCGTACCACTGACCGCGCTGCAGCGGGCCCTCGATCAGCCCGAAACGGTCAACGGCATCCTGGTGTCTGAAGGTGAAGGCGTGGCCCCGGAATCGATGTCGGGCGACGGCCTCGAGCACCTCTTGCGCCGTCACCTGTCGGCCGAAGATCTAGGTCTGATCCTCGAGCCGCGAGGAGACGTGCTGTCGATCGAAAGCCAAGAGTTCGTGCTAAAACCCTCGTTGGCGACGACGGTCGAAACTCTGGCGCAGCAGCAAGGTGCCCACACCCTGTCGATCCTCACCTACTTGGCCAACGCCCTGCGCGCCCAGGCCGAAGACGGCACCGAGCTGACGGTGCCCTACTCCACGGTCAGCGCCACCGACGTGGCAGCCGGCGACGCCTTCGGCAAGATCCGCTTGACGGACGGCTCCCCCGCGCCCGCCCTCGGTGAGGGCGACATCCTGCTCAATACCTGGGCCGCCGAGCAACTCGAGGCCGGCCCCGGCGACGAACTCGAAATTGACTACTTTCAAGTCACCGATCGCGAGCAGCTGCGCGACGCCACCACTCGCTTCACGGTCCGGGGGGTGGTCGAGATCGCCGGTCTGGCAGCGGACCCGGACCTGGTTCAAGAATATCCAGGTATCGCTGGCAGCGAGGATATGGCGAGCTGGGACCCACCGTTTCCGGTCGATCTGGACGAGATTCGCGCGGTCGACGAAGACTACTGGGACACCTACCGCGGCACTCCCAAGGCGTTCATCGCCACCGACACCGGCATCCGTTTGTGGCGCAGCCGCTGGGGTGAGCTGACTTCGATGCGCCTGGCTCCGGCTGCCGGCAGCGACCCAGGGGCCTTGGCCGAGGCGATGTCCGCAGGCCTGGTCGAAGCCTTGCCTCTCGACGCCTTTGGCCTGACCTTTGAACCGGTCAAGCGTCTCGGCCTCGAAGCTGCCGTCGGTTCGAGCGATTACAGCGGTTATTTCATCGGTTTCAGCATGTTCTTGATCGCTTCCGCGGCGATGCTGGTCGCCTTGCTCTTCGGCCTCGGCGTCGAGCAGCGAGCGGCCGAAGCCGGTCTGCTACGGGCGGTCGGTTATCCGGCGAGCAAGGTTCGTCAGCGGCTGATGGCCGAGGGCGTGACGATCGCCGCCGTCGGCGGTCTGGCCGGGCTGGCTGGCGCAGTCGGCTACGCCGCCCTGATGATGGCCGCGGCCCGCACCTGGTGGGTCGGCGCCTTCGGCACCTCGGAGCTCTATCTGCACGTCACCGGGCAATCGCTGATCCTTGGATTCTTGATTTCCTTAGCGGTGGTGGCTTTCACCATCTGGCGACGGGTCCGACGCCTCAATCAAGTGTCGACACCGGCTTTGCTTAAGCGGGTCAGCGAGCCGCCGGACACCCGCGCCGGCCGCGGCGCCAGGCGCACCGCGGTGATCGGCTTGATGATCGCCCTGAGCTTATTAGCGATCGCTGCCATCACCGGCGAAACCCGCAACGCCGCGATCTTCGGCATCGCCGGCCCGGCGCTTCTGATCGGCCTGCTCGCCGCCTTTGCCTTGCGTCTGGGCGGCGCTCAGGCCACCCTCGAGCGCCCGGGCGCTGCCGCTCTCCTGCGCATGGCGGCGGCCAACGGCGCCCGCCATCGCTCGCGCAGCATTCTGTCAGCGACCCTGGTTGCTGCCGCCAGTTTCATGATCGTCACCGTCGCGGCGTTTCACAAGGATTTTGCCGAAGACGAGCTCGACAAGGACTCCGGAACCGGTGGTTTCGCCCTGATGGCTGAGGCCGACGTGCCGATCCTGCGCGACCTAGACTCCCCGGAGGGACGCTTCGAGCTTGGATTTAGCGAAGCGCACGAAGCGGGGCTGGCGGACGCCCGCATCACCCCCCTACGCCTACTGCCAGGGGACGACACCAGCTGTCTCAACCTCTACCAGCCGCGCCAGCCGCGTCTGTTGGGGACCCCCGCTGAGCTGATTCAGCGCGGCGGTTTCACCTTTCAAAACACGATCGTAGAGACCGAAGATCCGTGGTCTCTGCTCGAACGCGAGATTACGGACGACGCCGCGGAGGGTGAGCCGATGGGGCGCATCATTCCGGCGATCGGCGACATCAATTCCACCCAGTGGATCCTCAAACTAAAGCTCGGCCAGGATCTGGTAATGGAAAATGGCCAAGGCGAGCCGATCCGCCTGCGTCTGGTCGGCAACCTGAAAGGCAGTATCTTTCAAAGCGAGCTGCTAATCTCCCAGGCTAATTTCGAGCGACATTTCCCGGATCGCGAAGGGGCCTCGGTGTTCCTGATCGAGGCGCCGGCAGAGCGCAGCGACGAGCTGACCCAGGTCCTTGAGAGCTCGCTCACCGAGTATGGCTTCGACGCGGTTTCGACCGCACAAAAGCTGGCGGATTTCCACGCCGTGCAGAATACCTTCCTGTCGACCTTTCGTACCCTGGGTGGCCTCGGCTTGTTGCTCGGCACCGTCGGCTTGGCGATCGTGCTGCTGCGCAACGTCACGGAGCGTCGCGGCGAGCTGGCCGCCCTGCGTGCCTTTGGTTACCGGCGCGCGACCTTAACCTGGATGGTGTTGGTCGAAAACGCTTTGCTGCTGGTCGCCGGGTTGGTGATCGGTACCGTCGCAGCTCTGGTGACTGCCGGCCCCCATTTGCTCGAGGAAGGGGCCGCGATTCCCTGGTCTCAGATCCTCGGCACCCTCGGCGGCATTCTGCTCTTCGGGCTCGTCGCCTGTGCCGCCGCTTCGATCGGCGCCTTGCGCATCCCGCTGATGGGCGCGCTCAAGGCGGAACATTAAAGCCGGCAAGGGTTGTCAAACTCAGCTTCTTGCCTTGGCGACGCCCTCGACCTATCCTAGAAATGAGTTCATGTAGCTAATCTCTATGGATCGACCGAGGGAAGTCGGCCATGTCGAAATCTGAGCTTT
This sequence comes from Carybdea cf. marsupialis auct. non (Linnaeus, 1758), assembly GCA_010016065.2. Taxonomy (NCBI): domain Eukaryota; kingdom Metazoa; phylum Cnidaria; class Cubozoa; order Carybdeida; family Carybdeidae; genus Carybdea; species Carybdea cf. marsupialis auct. non (Linnaeus, 1758). Next base: position 21,573 of record JAAAKL020002144.1, on the reverse strand, counting down.
ACGATCACATCGATCGAATCGTCTTGAAGCAGGGCAATGTTTTCATCCGGGAGTTGCTGCGCAGCAAAAAGCTACCGATCGGCGCCAACAAAAGCCAGTTTGAAACAGCGCTCAAAGCCGCTATCGACAACGAGAAGCTTACTGCGGAAGACCTCCGCAAGTGGATCAATCGCGTCGAAGGCTGGGGCAACCAACACATCTACCCCTTCGAAGTGCCGGATGCCATCACGGCCACCGCTGCTCTCAGCTCCAAGACGGCGGCGAGAAAATTGATTCGCAGCAATCGACTGAGCCAATTCTGGCAAGTCCCTAACTCGAACCTCTTTCCCGAGGACTCCCAGCTCACTCGCGTCTCCTTCGACGAGGAGGTGCGGGCCTTGATGTTCGAGTGGCACGTGCAGACGCCGGGCTGGGTGCGAGACCCATCCCAGGACATCGAGTCCAAAATCATCGAAGGAGACAAGTATCGTTTCGACGCCTTCCGCGAGCAACCGGGACGCGTGGTGACGCGCTTCGTTCTACACGTTCGTCGCGACGGTCGTGGGGCCATTGCCGCGTTGCTGGTGCGCCAGGGCGTTCGGACCAGCGATCACGCAGAGGCGGTGAAAAATGTCTGGGCTGATCTGAAGAAGATCAAGGTCGGCGCCGGCACCCTGGGGGCCATCCGCCGTCACCCGTGGGGCTTGTCGGACCTGATCAAAAAAGTCGACTCCGGGGTGGTTAACGAGCAAGAAGGCTTGGAGCGTTATCAGGTCCGCAATACCAAGCTCACCCACCAGCGGGCCGCGGTTCAATTCACCAATTCCGCCCGAGGTCCGCTGCCCCCGGCGATCATGGACGTGCGTCTGGCGATCACGCCCGACGCCATGCGTCGAGACTTCGAAGCGTCGAACGGAGAGTTTGGCCTCAAAGCCGACCCGGAGCGCCCGACGTCGCGCTGGACTCGCATCCAGATCTACCCCGGGGAAAGCCGAATTCGCATCGGCAGCGAGCTGGATCGCGAGGACGTCTGGAACATCCTGCTGACTCTGGACGGAGTACGACCGGCCGATAAGCCATCGGACAAGAAACCTTCAGAAGGCAAGCCATCGGAAGATGAGCCATGAGCGAACTTGAACAACTCGCCGGGCGCTATCCCGAGGCATGGCTGGCCAAGCTTCATGAATTTGAAAACGGCTTCGAGCCGGTCGACTTGGATCACGAAAGCGTCGCTCGATGGCCGACCGTGGACGCCCCGGATCGGCCACTCGAGCTCGCGGCCGAAATGCTCCGAGAGCTGGCCGCCACCGCCTGGTGCGACCTCACCGAGGAAACCTGGCAGTGCCCGATCTGTGGCGAGCCGCACGACCGTCTGCCGGACGACCATCTATGTGCGACCCAAGAGCACTTGTTCACCGATGAAGGTGATGACGGTCCGATCCATTTCGTGGCCATTCACCGTCCAGGCGTCGAACGGCGGTACGTCGGCTGGCTCTACGCACTGCATGGCATGATGTCCCGCGGCGCGTGGCAGGAAGAATTCAACTGGAACGTCTCAGTCACCTACGGTCGCATGGTGCCGGTGCGTATCCAGAAGTACGGCTTTCGAACGCTTGGGGTGATGGTCAAATTTCGTCAGCGCCGAATGGTGAGGACGGTCGCCCAGACGTTGAAAATCGCGCGGCGCAAAGTGGCAGGCGTGACAAAGAAAACTCGGCCGGACGTCATCGCCCACAGCTTTGGCACCTGGCTGATCGGGCATGTGCTGCATGAGTATCCGGAGCTCAAGATCGGCCGTCTGATTCTATTGGGCTGCGCGCTACGCCCTGATTTTGACTGGGCAACCCTCTTTCGTCGCGGGCAGGTGGAAGCAGTGCTCAATCATTATGGGACCCGGGATCGAGTGATTCCATTCGGGCATTACGGAGTGCCCGACGCCGGTCCTGCCGGGAGTCGCGGGTTTGATCGCCCCCTCGATTGGGGCGACGATCTCCCCGACCTCGACACTGTGCTCATCAATCAGTCACAAGAAGGCTTCGGGCATAGCGACTACTTTGAAGAAGAGCACCTCGAGAGAATGTTCGACGAGATCTGGCGCCCCTTCTTAGCCTACTCCGACTTGAGCCGCTATCCCCATCGCCCAGCCGATCCTTGGCCCGCCAAACGTTGGCAGCCGAAGCCTTGGCCGCTTCGTGCCGTCTTGGGCGGCCCGAAGAAAACCTGGTAGTCGGTCCATGGTATCTTCGAGGCATGGCTGACTATGCCTCTTATGACTATGCCTCTTATATTGACGGCTGGCGACAACGCTGGCGTCGGCAGCAAGGCGACGACGCGCGAGCCGCTCGAAAAGCGCGAAAGATCGCCGAGCGCTTGGCTCAAATGCTGAAAGATCAATTCGGTGCTCGACGTGTGATCTTGGTAGGCTCGCTCGCTCGCGGCGACTTCGGCGTCGGGTCGGACATTGATTTTGCCGCCGAGGGGATCGCAGACGACGTCTTCTTCCGCGCCGGTGCTGATCTTGAAGCCGCCGCAGAAGGTCTTTCTGTCGATCTGGTTCCCATCGAGTCTGCGAACGCGGAATATCTCGCCCAGATGGCCGTCGAAGGGATCGTGCTGCATGACTCGAGTCAGTGATCCTAAAGAACGTTTCGTTCGCTTGGCGGCTGTCGTCCGGCAGCAGCAGCAGCAAGTGGCTCGCCTGGTGGCAGAAGCAACGCAGGCGCGGAACGACTTTGCGGACCGTAAACCCAGCCTTTTAGAACTACGAGGGATCGGTGCGATCCTGCATGACTTTTATACCGGTGTTGAACATCTCTTCGAAAAAGTTGCTCCCGAGCTGAATGGGGGCTTGCCGACCGGGTCTGCGTGGCACCGGGAACTGCTGGACAATATGACGCTGGACCTACCCGGAGTCCGACCGCCGGTCCTGAACTCAGAAACGGCTCACGCCCTGGGCGAGTTTCTACGGTTCCGCCATCTGTTCCGAAACCTCTATGGCTTCGAGTTGGAATGGGACAGGATTCGAACCTTGCTCGAGAGGCTTCCGCAGACATGGAGCCTCGTCGAAACTGACATCCGACGTTTTATCGTTTTCCTCGACGCGGCTAGCGAATGATCTTCGACGCCCTTGGTGGCCGACTGGGATGTCTGTGCCGTCGACATCGATAGACATCCGTCGCCCGACGGTCGGCGAATCTCGGTATATTCTCAGCGGACCTCAGACCGCAACGCCGCGCCGTGGCTTCGATCTCAGCCACGCCAGCGCGACCCAAATATCTTTGCGCGCCTCGGGTGCGACAGAAAGGACAGATGATGAAAATGTGGCTACTCTTTGTGATTGGCGCGGTTCTCGCCTGGGGCTCTTATGTCCCGATGATGCATCATGGGCAGGTGCTGCTGAAAGGCGGTGCGCTGCGGGCCTTCTTGTGCGTCGGTCTGGCTTATTTTCTGACCGCCGTGTTGATCCCTCTGGGGTTGCTGCTGGGAGCCAAGGTCGAGCCAATGGAGTTCAACCGCTCCGGTGCCACTTTCGCTTTTGTTGCCGGCGCCCTCGGCGCCGCCGGTGCTCTATGCATCATCATGGCCCTGAAGAGCGGCGGCACGCCGCTCTTCGTCGCGCCGCTGGTGTTTGCCGGCGCGCCGATCATCAACACCTTGATCAGTATCGCCTGGCACAAACCGAAGTCAGCGCCTGAGGTCTGGTTCTATCTCGGCCTGCTGCTGGCCGCGGTGGGTGCTGGGCTAGTTTTGCGCTTCAAACCAGCCTAGCTTAGCTCGCACTGGCGGCGTCTTCCGTCGTCACCTGTCTTACCTTATCGATCAGCTCCTGGGGCTGAAACGGCTTCTGCAAGAAGGCCGTCGGGCGCTGGTCGTCAAAGCGACCGACGGCCTCATGCTCGTGAAAGCCACTGGCCAGGATGACTCGGGCATCGCCGCGAATCCGACGGATCTCCCGGAAAGCTTCTTCCCCGCCCATTCGCGGCATCGTCATATCGAGCAGAACGGCGCTCAGATGATCCTGATGCTGACGATAGATCTCCACCGCGTCGGCGCCGTCGACGGCTTGCAGAACTTTGTAGCCCACGCGCTCCAAGGTGAGTCGTGCGACGCTGCGAACCATCTCCTCATCATCGGCGATCAGCACCCAGCCTGAACCGTGAAAGGGTGTCGGTTCGCCCTGCTCCTCGTCCGGTGCCACCGTCTGGTCGGTGGCCGGAAACAAGACCCGGAACGACGTGCCGCTGCCCGGTTGAGATTCGACCCGGATCGCTCCGCGATGGCCGCGCACGATACCCAACACCGCGGCTAGCCCCAGACCACGGCCGGTGAACTTAGTGGTGAAAAAAGGATCGAAGATCTTCGAGCGCGTTTCCCGATCCATGCCCGAGCCGCTGTCCGACACCTCGAGGAAAACATAGCGTCCGATCGCTAGATCGTCGTCGAGATAAGTCTCGGCCAGATAGGGTCGATCCGCATCGAGCTCTCCGGTGGCGATGCGAATCGTGCCGGACTGTTCGCGCAGTGCCTCCGAGGCGTTGGTGATCAAGTTCATCACCACTTGACGGATCTGCGTCGGATCCGCGCGAATGCCGGACAGCTGGTTGCTGAAGTCGAGCTCGAGCTCGGCCTTTTTGGAGATCGTCACCTGTAGCAAGTGCGCCATCTCCTCGACCAGGCGTGAGAGATCCAGGGTCTCGATCAGGAATTTGCCTTTGCCGGAATACGCCAACATCTCCTGGGTCAGCTCCGATGCTCGGACCGCGGCGGTCTCGATCTGTCGGATCAACGGGGAAACCGAAGAGTCCGCGGGGAGCTCCATCAACGCCAGACCGGCGTGCCCTAACATGCCGACCAGTAGATTGTTGAAGTCGTGGGCAATGCCGCCGGCAAGTAGCCCTAAGCTCTCCATCTTTTGAGCCTTGCGCATCCGAGTCTCGAGCTGGCGGCGCTCCTGCTCCATCCGTTTGCGCTCGGTGACGTCGGTGACCACCGCGAAGCTACCGACGAAGTGCCCTTCGGCGTCGAGCATCGAAGTCGGAGAGATCACGGTATCGACCTCTCGGCCCTCCTTGGTGGTAAAGGTGAGCTCATAAGGTTCGGCCAGACCGTGATGACGCCGATCCTCTTGCTCGTCAAGTCGTCGCCGTTCCGCCTCGGAGACAAAATTTCCCAGGTAGCGGCCACGCATCTCCGACCGCGAATAACCGAGCATCTCGGCCAGCCGGTCGTTGACCAGATCGACTCGATTGTTGTGGTCGGTGGCGACGAAACCCTCGTTCATGCGCTCGATCAACAGTCGATGTCGTTCTTCGCTGGTCTGCAGTGCTTGCTGCGCACGCTTCTTTTCGGTGATGTCTTGCTGGATCGAGACCAGATGGATTAACTGACCACGGGTATCGGTCACCGGACTGATGTGATCCGAGACCAAATAGATCGAGCCATCCTTGCGCTGATGAATGAACTCGCCACGAAACGGCCGACCCGCCGCCAACCGAGCCCGCATGCGCTCGAGGGTCTCGGCATTGACCTCCGGATCGCGCAATCGCGTCATCGTCTGGCCGATCAGCTCTTCGTTTTCCCAGCCGCTCAGCTCGCAGAAGAAATCGTTGACGAAGAGCAGGCGCGGACCGTTGCCATCCAGGCGAGCGTCGGTGATGACGACCCCCTCATGGACGGCTTCGACGGCCGTCGCCAGCAATTGTCGGCGACGTTCACTCTGGACTTCGGCTTGTCGGCGCTCAGCATCTTGACGTTCGAGCTCTGCGATCCGAGATCGCAGCCTCTCGAGCTCGATCTGATGCGAGTCGGGCAATGTTTAACGTCCTACGAAGGCGAGCCCTCGCCTCTGCGCTCCACCCCCGCTCTGCCACCTCGATATCGGTTTCAAGCTCGAGTCTCCAGCGACCGGCCCCTAGCCTTCAGCCGTGACCGCGGAGTCGACGTCTTCATAGGTTGGAAATAAGCTGTCGAGTTGAGCCATCGCCAGCAATTTGCGAATTCGGTCCGAAGGATTGATCAGAATCAATTTGCGATCCCGATCCCCGAAGCGGCCGAGATAACCCACCATCTCGCCGATCCCGGTCGAGTCGATGTAGTTGATCTTCGACAGGTCCAGCAAGACATGTCCGTCGTCTTTCTCGAGCGTGCGCTTCAGCGCATCCGCGAGAAATTCCGCGCTCTCTCCCAGCTTGATGATCCCCTCCACCCGGAGCAGGCTCATCCCATTAACACGGCTTTTGTCTACAAACACGAGTGTTTAAGCTCCTGTCCTTCGGTGCTCGGGCGATCGGCCTGCCAGCTGCGAAGTTCGAAACTATAGCAGCTGACCGCCGAAAGCCCCAGCTTCCATGTGCCTGACAAATCTGCCTCGAAGCTCCCTCGCCTCAGTGAGCCACCTCGGCAACCTCTTGAAACATGCCGGGTTGATAGGAGCTGATGTAACCGGTGAAGGCCGATGCCGCGACGCTGAGAGGCGACGCCAGATACAGCCGGCCGGGACCGGAGCGCCCCTTGTAATTGCGGTTGATGGCGCTGACCGTCACCTGCTCAGATTCCTCAGAGACGCCGGGGCCACAGCCGATGCAGGCACCACAGCCCGGCTGAATCAAACGCACGCCAGCTTGCTCGAAAACCTCGACGAAACCATGCTGGCGGGCGTAACTTTCAACCGTCTGGGAACCGAACTGGATCAGGAACGAGACTCGGGGATGCACGGTCAAACCAGCGTCCACCGCCTCTTTGGCGACCCGATGGTAGAACTCGAGATCGTCGACCTTGCCGGCGGTACAACTGCCGCCGTAGGCGATGTCGACCTCGACCCGGCCCAGGCGATCGATCCATTCGCCATTGGTGGGATCCGACGGCACACCGTGATCCGGGTCCCCAGGATGAGCGACCATCGGTCGGATCTCCGCCAGGTTGATGCGGTGGACGCCACCGATATACCGGGCACCTTCGTCCGGGCTGACGGCGCGGGCCGCGAGCTGCTCGACGTCGACGCCCTCGCGATGGCGGGCGATCCATTCATGGGTCGCCGAATCGGCGATCACCACCGCGCCGCGAGCCGAGCACTCGGTCGCCATGTTGGCCAGCGTTGCGCGTTCGTCCATCGACAAGGTCGACACTCCGGGCCCGATGAACTCCATCACCCGATTGAGGGTCATCTGGGGTTTGGCATAACGCAGCAAGATGAACAGCATCACGTCCTTAGCAGTCACCCCGTCCGCCAGCTCACCGACCAGCTCAAAGCCGATCGACTCCGGTATCTCGACCTGGGTGAAGCCGTTATAGATCAGATTCGCGTATTCGGTGGCGCCGACCCCCCAGGCCAAAGCATTGTTAGCGCCGCCCATGCAGGTGTGGCTATCCGTCGCCTGGATGAAATCCCCTGGGCTGACCATTTCCTCCCGCGCCACTTCGTGGCAGATGCCCGGAGAGACGCCGCGATCCGCCAGGTATCCGCCGACCGAGGAGTGAGCTTGAAACTCACGCTGCAGGTCGCGCATGGTGTTGACCTGGGTCAGGAAGGGTCGCATGCGCGCCACTTCGTCGGCGTAGACCAGATGATCCTCGAAGGCCGCGAAGCGCTCCGGATTTCGGATCGAATAGTCCTCACCATATTCCTGCTGCAGGAAGTAATGGACTTGGGCCGAGGTAAAGTCGTGAGAGTAACCACCATCGACTTCCACCAGCACAGCGTCCCCCGGCTGGACGTAGCCGGGGCCATCGCCCAGCAGGTGACGGGCGAGGATTTTCTCGGTCATGGTCATCGGCCGCTCTTCAGTGCCGTGGGTCGGGACCTTGGTCTCCCCCGCTTTGAGCGCGCGAGCGAATGCGAACAAGCCGCCGTGGCGCACCACGGCTTGGGTGATCGGGTCTTTACCGTCACAGAATTCATCCAGCGAGATGCCCTCCCCCGCCTCCAGCCGACGGAGCATCTCGTGGTCGCCCATCAAGACGCCTTGGTTGACGTTATTTCGGGCATGGATCGGAGCGAAGGAGACGGCGATCGCCAACCGGATGCCGCTCCACTTCTCGGCCTGGACCGCGGTCTCGCGCGAGCTTCCAACGCCCTTGCGATACCCCGAGACAATCACTTCAAAGCCGCCGTCACGCAGGGCGTCACGCGCAAAGACACGCTCGCCGCCGACCACCAGGCCGGCGTAAGCGTCGCGGGCGATATCTTCCGGCCGGTGTTGAAAGCAGACCCAGGCCGGAGTCATGACGTCGGTATTGACGTCGTCGAGCAGGTCGTCGACATCGAGATCCGCCATCCGCAAATCGAGCTCGCCGGCGAGCTGCTGTCGGATCAAGTCAGCGTCTTTAGTCAGGTATAAGACACGCTTGCCGGGCGTCAGCGTGAAGGTATCGTCAGGTTTTATATCGGCAGGTTTCATGTTTGATTCTCCATCCTGCCAGTTTATCCCACCACCGGAGGCTCGAGAACCTCGCGCAGCTTGTCGATCAGATCCTGCGGCCGGAAGGGTTTATGCAGAAAGCCACCGAGGCCCATCTCGATGATCGGGCGAGGCACTTTCTTCTTGCTGTAACCGCTCATCATGACGACCCGCGCCTGCGGATCGAGCTTGCGAAGGCTCCGAAAAGTCTCTTCCCCGTCGACTTCCGGCATAGTCATATCGAGCACTACTGCCGAGATCTGATCCCGATGCTGGCGATAGGCTTCGATCGCCTCCGCGCCGCCGGCCGCGGTCAAAACCTCAAAGCCACGACTGATCAGGATCTCTCGGGAAACCTCCAGCACCAGCTCTTCGTCGTCGACCACCAGGATGGTGCCCGCGGGCTGCCACTCCTCCACCGCCCGCGGCCGACGAACGACTTCACGGGTCGCCGAAGCCGGGAACAGCACCTCGAAGGTCGTGCCACGTCCCGGCTCGCTGTAGACCTTGATGCCGCCGCCATGGGCGCCGACGATTCCCGAGCTGATCGCCAATCCGAGACCACGCCCGACCGGCTTGGTGGTGAAGAAGGGATCGAACATACGCTCGCGGGTCTCGTCGTCGATGCCGACCCCCGAGTCGGAGACTTCGAAAAACACGTACTCGCCGGGCGGTAGATCTTCGCTCGGTCGAGCGCCGGCAAAGTATTCGCGACCGGCCCGTTTCCGGCTGGTGCGCAAGGTGATGACGCCGGCCTCTTCGCCGACCGCTTCCACCGCGTTGGCCACCAGACGCAGCACCACCCGTCGCACCTGACTGGGGTCGAGATCGACCGGGCGCAGGTCCTGCTTGAGCTGGAACTGGAGAACATGCTGGCTCGGCACCCGCTCCCGCAACTGCGGCTCCATGTCGCGCAACAGCTCGTTGAGCCGCACGGTCTCGAGCTCCGGCTCATCTTCCCCGGCGAACGCCAGCAACTGATCCGAGAGATCAGCGGCCCGCTCCGCTGCGCGCTCGATGCGCCGGATCTTGTCGCGGGCCGGGGACTCCGCCTGGACCTCTTTGCCGGCCAGATCCGCATGAACCAGCATGCCGGTCAACAGGTTGTTGTAGTCGTGGGCGATGCCTGCCGCCAGATCCGCGAGGCTCTCGAGCTTGGCAGCGTGCTGCAGACGGGCTGCGAGCTGCTGCTGCTCTTCCTCGCTCCGCAGCCGCTCGGTCGTGTCGCGGGCGATGGCGACGACGCCTTCGGGCTCGCCGTCCGGCCCGCGCAGGAGGCTGGCGGTCATCCAGGTCGGAAAGGTTGAGCCGTCGCGATGGCGGTGCCCGACCTCGCCATTGAAGCTGCCGTCATCGCGCACCTGCTTCAACAAGGGATAGACCGCGGAATGCATCTGCTCCCGGGTGTGAAAGAGATTGAGGTCATAACCCAGCACCTCGGGGACCTCATAACCGTGCATCTGCGCCCAGGCTTCGTTCAGGAATTCGGTCGCTCCCGCCAGGTCGGCGACCACGATGCCATCGACCGACTGCTCCACCGCACGCTCGAGCATGCGCATCGATTCCTCGGCCAGCTGCCGCTCCGCGTTCTCGGCCTGGAGGCGCCGGTGGGTGGCGGACAGCTCGGTGGTGGCGTCTTCGACCCGCTGCTCGAGCTGATGCCGCAAGTGGTCGAGCTCCAAGTGGAGCCGACTGTAGCGATTCGACAAAGAAATCGCCATCGTCAGGGCAAAGACCGCGAAGGCCCACGCCGGCAAAGGGAAGGACGTGCCGCGGCCCAGAACCTGATAAAAGAGTTCCACGATACCGGCTCCGACCATCGCCAGTCCGCCGAGACCGATCGTCCTGGCATCTGGGTCCCCGGCCCAGGATTTGGTCGCCAGCAAGCTCGCCAGACCGATCAGGAACGGCAGGATCCAGATCCAGCGCGGCGTGTTGGAGCCCATCACCCAGCTCAGAGGCAGACCGCAAAGAGCGACCGCAATCCCCAGATGAGACAGTTGATAACCGCGAAACCAGCGCCCGATCGGCCGGTGGAGATAAGGCCACAGGAGCTGGATCAACGCGGCGACCGTCAGGTGAATGCTGAGTGCATTCCACCGTCGACCGACGGCGAAACTGTCGGTCAAGTTGTAGCTCAAGCGGACCGCGAACACCACCGCAGCGCAGCTGAGGGCCGCCAGGCCGAACCATAGGTATTCACGACGATCCCGTCGTCGACTGAACAACTGAAAGTGGTAGAGCCCGACCGCCGCCAGCAAAATGCTGATCAGCACCGAATGCAGTGCGGCCCGCTGCGACCTTTGACGCTCCAGCTCGGCCAAAGCGCTCAAGGTCCCGAGATCTCCGAGCCACACACGATCTCCGACCGGGCCTGCCCGCCGATCGAGGTCGCTGGCCCAACCGATGCGCTGAAATTGTAGCTCGAGACTCAAGGTCCGTTGCTCAGGGCTTCCCGGGACCGCCGCTTCGGTGCCGATCAGGGTTTCAGGGACCTCAAAAACTCGAATCGAGGGGGCCGGCAACTCCAGACCGGGACCGCCCCACTTGCCCACCAGGCTACCGCCAACGAAGAGCTCGTAGGCTCCGTATTTGGCCGCACCGAGAAAAATACCCAGGCCACCGGGCGCCAGCTGCTCTTGCCAGGAAGCCGGCAACACGAACGTGCGGCGAAGCCACACCGGGCGATCATGCCCGGTCAGCTGTAGTTGCCCCCAGCTCGCCGGCAGCTCAGCCTCCAACCACCGTCGGCTACCGTCGGCGGTCTCGACGCCAATCCGCCAAGTGCCCGCCAGGTCGATCACCCCCGGGATCGCCTGGGAAGCGGCCACCGACGGCACCGCCATGGCAGCCCAAGCCCAGGCCAGAAAGCAGACGTTAGAGATTCTCGTCGTAAATCTCCAATGCGACAAATCCCAAGGCGACAATGTCCAATGCGACAATGTCCGAAGCGACATCGCTTGGGTCCCAACTCGGGACGATGTCGTACTTTCCATACTCATAAAAGGTCGGGTCGTTGCCGGCTGAGCTCGTCGACCGGTCGAGCTCAGCACCCACGTGCCGAAGCAGTACGCGTGACCTGAATCATAGCAGCCAGGCGCGGCCAGGCGCGGATCACCGCAGGCCTCCCGTCCTCTACCGACCGGCCGGATTTGCTAGCAAAAAGAGGTTCGTAATCTCGACCGTTATCTCATCATGCGAGATTCTTCTCGTCGGTTCAAAAACTCGTGAGCCGGTCCCGACCAACCAACAGGAGAAGAATCATGAAGCAGGGTCTGTGGGGCTACGTGTATGCCGTGATCGCGGCCAGTCTGCTGCTCGCGACGGCCACGTGGCTGACGACGTCTCATCATCCGCCCATGAGATCCGTCCTCGTGCAATCGACCGACAGTGGAGTGGCTGCCGAGCTGGTCAGAGATGCCGGCGGCGAGATCACCCACGAACTGGGCATCATCCAGGCAGTGGCGGCGGAGCTTTCGCCGCGCCAGCTGAAGCGACTTGAGAACCACCCGGAAGTCCGCCGAATCTGGGACGATCGCCCGGTCGAGACCGCCAGCGGCTGCGATCCCGGCCCATATACCCAATATCCGCAGCAGGTCGGTGCCGACCAGCTGCACGCTCTGGGCATTACCGGCTATGGCGTCACCGTCGCGGTGCTGGATAGCGGCCTATGGTCCTATTGGCGCCTGATGTACAACTCGATGTGGCAATACCGAGTACTCGGTCTCTACGACGCGATCAACGCTCAGCCGTGGGTTGCCCACGACGACAACGGTCACGGCACCCACGTCTCCAGCATCATCCTGTCCAATGAAGCTAGCGTTGGCGGTTTCCATAGCCTGGCTCCGGACGCCAATCTGGTGGCGGTGAAGGCCTTCGACCAATACGGTCAGGGCACCTATGCCAGCGTCATCCACGGCATCGACTGGATCGTCCAGAACCAGAGTCTCCACAATACGCGGGTGCTCAACCTCTCGATCAGCGCCGAGCCGCGTTCGTTCTATTGGGACGATCCGATCAATCAAGCGGCGATGGCCGCCTGGCAGGCGGGTATCGTGGTGGTGGCTTCGGCTGGCAACTCGGGCCCCGATCCGATGACCGTCGGCGTGCCCGGCAACAACCCCTATGTGGTGACGGTCGGTGGCATGACCGACAATTTCACCCCGATGGATGGGACCGACGATCGGCTGTCGTCGTACTCGGCCTCCGGGCCGACCGTCGAGAGTTTCCTCAAGCCCGAGCTGATCGCTCCCGGCGGCCATGCCCGTGGCATCTTGCCGGATCACGGCCAGACCTTCCTCGATCATCCGGAAGGGCGCGAGTGTGGCGTCACCTTTCAGATGTCAGGTACCTCGCAGGCTGCGGCCGTGGTCTCGGGCGTCGCCGCGCTGATGCTCAGCACCGATCCGACCCTGTCGCCGGATCAGGTGAAATGCCAGCTGATCGCCTCCGCTCGCGTCGCCATCGACGGCAACGATAGTCTCCTCTATAGCGTTTATCAGCAAGGTGCCGGTCTGGTCGACGCCTATGGCGCCGCGTTCTCGACCGAAACCGGCTGCGCGAATCGAGGCCTCGACGTGGCCCAGGATCTGGCCGGCACCGAACATTTCTTCGGACCGGTGCGTTGGGACGACATCGAAGGCGAGTTCTACGTCGACGGTGACACCCACGCCTGGGACGGCGGCTTTTCGGCCACGCCGACGGCGTCGCCGTGGCTCGAAGCTTCTCCCTGGCTCGAGGCCTCCCCCTGGCTCGAGGCCTCCCCCTGGCTCGAAGCTTCTCCCTGGCTCGAGGCCTCCCCCTGGCTCGAAGCCTCCCCCTGGCTCGAAGCCTCTCCCTGGCTCGAAGCCTCCCCCTGGCTCGAAGGCGCGACCGTCAACTGGAGCCTGGGTGAGACCTCAGCCATCAACCACTGGGTGGTCCCCGATTAGGCGGCAGCTGCCAACGGACGACAGTTCCCAACGGATCACGGCAGCTGTCGTGCTCTGAGCACCTCAGGTCTGAGAGGTCGGGTCCAAGGACTCGACCTCTCGAATCGGGGTGCGTTGATCGATTTTAGGCCCGATCTATGGGTTCGGTTCATGGCCTGACGACATCGGGTTTCAGCCGTTGGTACGAATGCCCCGAGATCGGGCTTGAACCGTCATCTTTCAGGGATCAACGGAGGATGAATTCCCTGTACACGAGCGGCAACCTATGCGATGCTCCAGCTACACTTTTCGCCCTCGAGCTCGTTCTCGAATGACCCCTGACATGGAGGTAGACCCCTTATGGTTGCGACCCCTCGAAGACTCCTCCTCTCCGCTTGTATCCTCGCCTTGTTGGCGGGCAGCGTCACGGCGCTGGTCCACGAGCGGGAAGGAGATTCTCAACTCCTCGCCAAGCAGTTCAGCGCTCCGGCGCTCGACGTCACCCCGATCAACGCCCGCCCAGACGACAACGGCCTCGCTGAGCTGGCCAGCCTGGGTGCCAATCCGGACGTCGCTTTTCGCGATGCCCGCGGCAATCGCTGGCGCACCCTGCTCTTCTCGCATCCGATCCTCCCGGGCTCGGGTGTCGGCAACGATTTGATCTGGGACAATGGCCAACCGTCGGATGACGACGCGTTGGGTCAGCTCGCTTGGCAGCGGGTTCGTGACTTTGTCGCCAATCACAGCGCTCAACTGCGGATCGACGTCAACGAGCTCCGGCCGCGGATCGCCGTTCATGACGGCGGCAACCTGATTCAGATCTGGGCCGATCGTGTAGTCGGCGGACTGCCGGTGCGTGGCGCCGGGTTCAGCGCGGTGATCAACAGCGGTAACCTAGTGCTGATGGGTGCCGAATTGTGGGGCGACGTCCAGCTTCACGGCTTGCAGACGGCCACCGCAGAAACGGCGCTGGCCACGGTCTCCAACTTTGTCGCCCCCGTGGCGATCAGCTCGCTGCGCGAGGCCTCCGAGTTAGTGATCCTGCCGGCGGCAGCGGGTGACGGTTACACCCACCACCTGGCCTGGGCGGTGCGTCCGTCGATCGAAGAGGACATGGGCCAGTGGGAAGCCCTGGTCGACGCTCACACGGGTGAGCTGCTCGCCCTGCAGGACGTGAACCACTACGGCACGGCGCGCACCATCACCGGCGGCGTCTACCCGATAGCCTATGACGACATTCCCCCGGACGGCGACATGGTACAGGGTTATCCGATGCCCTTTGCCGACCTGAGCAGCGGTGGCTTCACCGATGCGGGTGGTAACTTCTCAGCGGCTGGCAACGTCTCCACAACGCTCAACGGCGAATTCATTCGCATTCAGGAATTCTGTGGCCCGATCAACGAAAGTGGCGCCGGCGACATCGACTTCGGCGGCACGGACGGCGACGTCGACTGTGCGGCCTCGGGCAGCTCAGCCGGCAACACCGCCGCCGCCCGCTCCGGTTTCTACGAGCTGAACCGGATGAACGCTCAGGGGCGCGCTCAGCTGCCTGCCAACGCTTGGCTGCAGAACAAGCTCACCGCACAGATGAACATCAGCCAGACCTGCAACGCCTTCTGGACCGGTACCGTGGTGCAGTTCTTCCGCGAGACTTTCCCGTGCGGCAACACCGGCCAGCTCGCCGGCGTCTTCGACCACGAGTGGGGTCACGGCATGGACGATAACGACGTCAACGGCAACATCCCCCCTTCCGCACAGGGTGGCGGCGAAGGCATTGCCGACATCTACGCGGCGTTGCGTCTGAACCAGCCCTGCGTCGGCCGCGGTTTCTTCGTCAACGGTCAGACTTGCGGCGGTTATGGCGATCCCTGCACCAACGCCTCGGGCTGCACCGGCGTGCGCTCGATCGATTGGGCGGATCGCACCAGCAACACTCCCCACGATCTGACCTGGGTTCGCGCCAACTGCGGTAACACCGTCCACTGCCTGGGTGCAGCCTATTCTGAAGCGGTCTGGGACCTGCTCAAGAGGGACCTGCCGACCCTCCACGGCATGGACAACAACACCGCGCTCGAGGTGACCACCCGCCTGAACTACATCGGCGCGGGCAACGCTAGCGGTTGGTTCGATCGCTCCGGCTCGCCGATCGATGGTGCTGGTTGTGGCGCTACTCAGGCTTATCTGCAGTTCCTCGCGGCAGATGACGACAACGGCAACGTCGGTGACGGCACGCCGCACATGGACGCCATCGCTTCAGCTTGGGATCGCCACCAGATCGGCTGCACGCCGGCCAACGGTGGTCCGACGGTCACGGTCGCGGGTTGTCCGAACAATCCGGACACCGCGCCGACGTTGACCGCGACCCCGGGCAACATGGAGGCCGACCTGAGCTGGAACGCCGTCGACGACGCGGTGAGCTACAACGTCTACCGTACGGATGGCGAGCATCAGTGCGACTTCGGAAAGGAGCTCGTTGGCTCGACCGGCGGCACCTCGCTGACCGACGGTGGTTTGCTGAACGGTCGCGAGTATTACTACATTGTCACGCCGATGGGTTCCGGCGGCGACAGCTGCTTCGGCCCGGCTAGCCCCTGTGCTTCGGTCACTCCGGAGGGAGAGCCCGTCGAGTCTGAGATCTTTTCCGACGATTTCAGCTCGGGTGACTGTTCGGCGTGGGACAACGTCCTGCCTCCTACCGGTCCTGGCAACTGTGCGGACACCACACCGCCCCTGGACGACACCACGCTACCTTGAGCGTAGCTTCGGCGTAGAAGCCGTACGATAGGTCGTTCAAACGCCCTCGTGACTCCGTCGCGAGGGCGTTTGTTTTGGGACCGAAAGAAATCGAGCCTAGAGGCGAATGCCTCAGTCCGAGCCAGCGCCGGTGTACTTCACCGCCAGCTCCCGCCACGGGCCGGTCGACTGCAGCTTGGTGAGATTGCCAAAGTGGCCAGCCAGGCAGCGGTCGATGAAGACGATCTCTTCCGGAAAGTGAATGTCTCGAGCCTCCCCGAGATTGGCCATGCCGAGATCCACCAGCTTGCGGTAGAGATCCGGATCCTCACCGAAGCTATAGGGCGGCTCGTCGCGCATGATCTCACCGAAGAGCTCGACGTAAGAGTCGATCATCTCCGCCGGCAGGGGCACGTCTCCTTCTTTGCGCACGCCCATCTGCAACAAGATGTCGGCAATCTCGTCCTGCCGGTCGGTGAGCACGGCGCCGATCACGCCGGCATAGCCGTTGATCAGACGCTCCGGCGGTCGCTTGATGCAGCCGTGGTCGTAGACGATCACCCTTCCATCCTCTAAGAACGCGAAGTTGGCGAAGTTGGGATCGGCGTGCAGAAAGCGATGCTCGAACAGACCGCGGTATTGAAATTCGAACAGCACCTGACCCCATCGATCCTTGAGGGATTGCGGAAACTCGTCCGAGCAGGCCCTCTCCGGCGAGATGCCCTCAACGTACTCCATGGTCAGCACACCGCGGGCACAAGCTTCCTCCACCAGCTCCGGAATCACGATCTCCGGA
The DNA here is from genome assembly GCA_010016065.2 of Carybdea cf. marsupialis auct. non (Linnaeus, 1758). Classification (NCBI taxonomy): domain Eukaryota; kingdom Metazoa; phylum Cnidaria; class Cubozoa; order Carybdeida; family Carybdeidae; genus Carybdea; species Carybdea cf. marsupialis auct. non (Linnaeus, 1758). The sequence continues at coordinate 4,759 of JAAAKL020002144.1, read as the reverse complement.
ATACCTGCGTGCAGCTCGGCCATGCGGCGGAGATTCTCGGCCTCATGGGTGTAGTCGATCTCCTCGAGCAGGCGTTCTTTGACCTCGGCCCAGATCGGATCAAAGTCGGCTTTGGAGAACATCGAGAACAGCGCCTGCATCAAAATCCGCAGGTTCTTCATATCCGCCTTGATGATGTGGTCGATCGCCGGATATTGAATCTTGACCGCCACCTGCCGCCCGTCGTGCAGCTCGGCTCGGTGAACCTGACCGATCGACGCGGCGGCAAACGCTCGCGACTCGAGCCGGGCGAAGAGGTCGTGGTAGGTGGAAAGCTGGCCTTCAATCTCATACTGCATGACCTCGAACGGTACCCGGGGAGCGTCGCCCTGGAGCGCGGTCAGCACCGCCGCCACCTCCGGCGGCATCAAACCGACGTGCAGGCTGAGCATCTGCCCCACTTTCATCGCCGCCCCTTTGAGCTCGCCCAGAGTCTCGACGATGCGGGTCGCGTTGCGCACCAGATGCTCGATCCTCCGCTCGTCCGACTGGGGGCTCTGACGCGCCAGTTCGCGGATCTGTTCGCCGAGCACCGAAGCGCCCACTCGACCGGCCATGCCTCCCAGCTTGATGAAACGCCCGAAGGCCGAGGTTACCAACCGCTGATCTGCGTTTCCGGAAGTCGCCATGACAAGTCCGCTACGCCCGATCGACCGGGACCCCCTTCAGGCGGCGTCGCGGTGTTCGACGACCCGGTCGAGTCGACCGGAGACCAAATGCCGCATCTCATCGCGATCGATCAGAATCGTCTCTTCGCGCCGCGGCCCGGTTGAGATCAGGCCGACCGGCACGCCGACCTCCTCTTCCAAGACGGTGACGTAATCGCGGGCCGCCGGGGGTAAATCGCCGAAGTCGAGAATGCCGACCGTCGATTGCTGCCAGCCGGGCAGCGTGCGATAGACCGGTTCCGCCGCTTGCAGAGTCGCGAGCCGAGCCGGAAAGTTCCTCAACTCTTGCTCGCCGACACGATACGCGGTACAGATCTTGATCTCCTCAAGCTCGTCCAGCACGTCGAGCTTGGTCAACGCCAGGGCACTGGCGCCGTTGAGCATAGCGGCATGACGGGCCGCGACCGAGTCGAACCAGCCGCAGCGTCGCGGCCGACCGGTGGTGGTTCCAACCTCGTTGCCGCGCTCCCTCAGGTGCTCACCCACCTCGTCCTCCAGCTCGCTGACGAACGGGCCACCACCCACCCGGGTGACGTAGGCCTTGATCACCCCGAGCACGCCGTCGAGCCGTCCGGGAGGCACGCCGGCGCCAGTGCAGACGCCGCCGGCAATGCAGCTCGAGCTGGTGACGAAAGGATAGGTGCCGTGATCGGCATCGAGCAGTGCTCCTTGCGCGCCTTCGAACAGCACTCGCTGTCCCTCGCCGATCCAATCGTTGAGCAGCACGGCGGTATCGGTGAGGTAAGGCGCCAACCGCTCGGCCCAGTCCGCGCACAGCCTCGCCAGTGCCGAAGGACGCATCGGCGGTTCAGCTCCAAGATCGGACAGTTGGGGCGCGATCTGTCGGTGTTGGACGCGCAGTCGCTCGTCGAGATCCGGTGCGTCCAGATCGCAGGCCCGCAGCCCGCTGCGCGCCGCTCGGGTCTCATACGCCGGCCCGATGCCGCGGGCGGTGGTGCCGATTTTACTGTCCCCCCGGACCTCCTCGCGCCCTCGGTCGAGGGCGACATGAGTCGGCAGGATGATCTGCGCTCGTTCTGAGACAAAGACTCGGCCTTCGGTCTCGATGCCCGCCGACTCGATCTCCTCCAGCTCGGTGAAGAACGCTTCGGGATCGATCACCATGCCGTTGCCGAGCACACAGCGCATATCGCCGGCAAAGATGCCGGAGGGCAAAAGGTGTAAGGCAAAATGCCGGTCCGCAAACTTGACGGTGTGGCCGGCGTTGTGCCCCCCCTGATAGCGGGCCACGGCGTCGAATGCAGGACAGATCAAATCGACGATCTTGCCTTTGCCTTCGTCGCCCCACTGCATACCCAGCACAATCGTATTGGCCATCTTTCAGATTTCCATTCAACAAAAAATTTCTTCTTTGATGCGTATTCGCCCCGGTGATCATCAAGAAAACCGGCGCCTGACCGGCGCCGATCGGCTGACCCTAGCAGATGCTGACCACGGCGGACAAGCAGCAGAACGGGTGCTACAATCTTGCCGCATGCTGAGGCTTGCCGGTCAGCGTGTCGTCGTCACCCGGGCAGCGCATCAAGCGGCGGAACTCGTCGAAGCCTTCGAGGCGGTCGGCGCTGAAGTTGTTGGCCTACCGCTGATCGAGCTGGCCCCGGCCAGAGATTCTCACGCCCTCGAGCAGGCGGCACGCGAGGCGAGAGACTTCGACTGGCTGGTCCTGACCTCGGCCAACGCGGTCGAGACTTTCCTGCCACTGACGGCTCGTGCGCACCCTTCCCCACCGCTAAACTGCGCCGTGGTCGGGCCGGCGACGGCTGCGGCGCTCCGGCGCTACGGAGTCGAGCCAACGCTGGAAGCGACCCAGCCGCGAGCGGAGGGATTGATCGAAGCTCTGGCGCCTCGGCTGCAGTTCGAGTCGCGGGTCCTGATCCCGCAAGCCGAAGACGCCCGACCGGTCTTGGCTGACGGCTTGCGGGCGACTGGCGCCCGGGTGACCCAGGTCGTCGCCTACCGCAAGCGCCTGCCGGCCTCGGCCGAGGCGGCGGCCCGTCGTTTATTCGCCCACTCGATCGGTTGGGTGACGTTGACCAGTCCCCGGATCGTACGCCATCTAAGCCACCTCTTGGGCAAGGAATGGCCGCGCCGACGCGAGGAGTTGCGCGCCCTTTCGATCGGCCCGGTGACCAGCGCCGAGCTGCGGCGCCTGGGAGTCGAACCGGCCGGCGAAGCCGAGCGCCCCTCGAATCAAGGTCTGGTCGACGCGGCGATCCGCGCCGTGCGTCGGCTAGCGGCGATTACTCCGGGCTCGCCGGCGACTCCAAAGCTAGAGTGACGCCGCTCGCGCTGGCGTCTTCGTCCGCGAAAATGACCTGGATGGTGTGCAGACGGTCTTGATGCCACTGATCTTCGCGCAGCAGCCAGGCACGGACGAAGCCGGCCACCGTGCGTCGACTGGGCTCGCGAATCAGCTCGATGTGCTGGCGTCCAGCGGCGCGGGTGGCCAGCCGTGGGGTCAGGGACCGCTCGAGCTCTTCGAGCTGCTCGACGCCATCAAAGCGTAGCCAGTCTTCTTGCGTGCGCTTCTGCATCCGATCGGTATGGATGGCCGGCGGCAGGGTTGGCCGGATCGGGGGCGCGTAGACCCAGCAGGTCTGGCCGGAGACTTCGACCCGCCAGGGATCGTCGAGATTCAGGTGGTAGCGATAGGTCACGGGCACCTGAATCTCGGTCACCGTGGTGCCCAGAGAAAAGCTATCCCAGAGGACCAGGCGTTCGTCCGAACGGGTCAGGGTCTCGGTGATTTCCGCCTTGGCGATCTCTAATTTGCCACTGCCGCCAGCCTCGATCTCGGGGATGGAAGAGAGAAAGGTCTCGGTGACGTCGCCGCTCCAAAAACCCCGTGCCGCTTCCTCGGCACGCTCGGCAGCGCCGGAGATCAGATCACCGACGCCACGGGCAGCTTTCGACGCCTGATAAAGAGTCAGCCAGTAGAACGACAACCCGAGCAGTCCGAGGCAGACCATGACCAGCGGCCAGCGAAAGCGGACCAGCACCTCTTTCCAGTCGCCCGGTGGCGCCTGGGTCATGGCTGGCTTCCTCGAAGCGTCGAGCCGATCACCTCAGAGCACCCTCAGCTTGTTCTTCAGGATGTAAACCTCGAACGCCACTCCCGCCTTGGCGACCAGCCGCCGAAGCTCGGCAATCGGGGCGCCGGCGACTCCTTGATCGAGATTGTCGCCGTAGAGATAGCACACGACTCGGGAGCGCAGGATCACCGGCAGCACCACGCAGGCCGTCGGGGCGGTGCCGCCCAGGCCGTCGACCAGCGCTTGGTTGGCGTCGAGCCTCGGCAGTGAACCGAGCCAGAAGCTGCCGGCACCGGTAAGGCCCAAGAAGACGGATGGGTCTTGCGTTCGAATCTCGAGGGTGCGCACCTGTTCCGGCTCGACGCCTTCGCCCTCCCCGCGCCAGCCGACGATCTGCTCTTTGCGCGTGACCAGAATCATGCGTCGGCGAAAGTGCGGCCGGCAGAAAGCCAGCAGCACATCGCCAATGTCGTCACGAATCTCGACGTCGCGCAGCCGGGCCCCGGCCTGATGCAGGCGATCTTCGAGGCTGAGGTCGTCTTCGACGATCGGTGCTTCGTCCATTGTCGACAGCGGTTCTGGAGCGACGGTAGCTGCAGGAGGGGCTGCCGCTTCTTCGATCGGTGCCGAGGGGGTGATCTGCGGCGGCACGGCCGGTTCGGTCGAGTCGGTGTCCTCGCCCACCGATTGGCGGGCCAACCAAGGCAAAGGCGTTGGCTCGAGCAGTACAGGCTCGTCGGGGTCAGCAGCCGGGGACTCAGAGTTCGGTGGAGACTCGGAGCTCGAGACGCCGAGCAGGGCGGCGTCTTCTTCGTCGAGCTCGATAAAGCGCGGCGGCGCTGGCGGTGCGACCGGGGCCGGCTTGGCGGGAGCGGGTGTAGCGACCGCAGCCGAGGAAGCACTCGTCGACGACGACAGGGTGGAAATAAGGCACTCATATTATGGAAGTGAAAAGCTTTTACCGTGTCGACTCAGTTGCTTAATATGAGTGCGTTATTT
>JAAAKL020002143.1:0-27350 GCA_010016065.2 Carybdea cf. marsupialis auct. non (Linnaeus, 1758) | reverse complement strand
ATGATACATTTTATAAAGAACGCAAAAGACTTGCTTCAAGTCTTCATCGAACTGCTAAATCTGATTACCAAAACAATGCAGAAATGAGTCATGGGATCTTGGATAAAGAATAATATCTCAACAGCTATGTATCTACTTGATATATACATGTGATGTGATATGAGAATTAGAAAAAGGTTTTTAAAAAGTAATAAACCAAACCACCATACAAGTGTCTTTGTTTTATTTACTACTTTATTTATTACTTAGAGAGAGGTATCGAGGCTGATCTTCAGAGACAAAATGTTGGTAATAGACCAGGTGTGGTATGTACAGTGACTGGGGAAAACCAATTGAGCATGTTTTTTCACTGCTGCAAAGTCACATTACTGGCAAATCATAGGCACAAGCACAAGCAAGGATACCCTACATTTAACTTTAATTCTTTTTGTAAGGTATGATGCTCAAAATATGTTTAAACTTTTTTGTGATAGTGTGGACGGGATATGTAAACAACATATCTTTTATCTTAGTTTTATCACTCCTTGTCTACAGACGAAATAAACATAGCAGAGTGGTAGACCCTCACTGTTGCTGAAAGAGGACTTATCTAACTGGATGGAAAATGGTTCTCTATAGGTGTATAGTTGTTTTAAACAGCTTATTGCAGTTATTCTCTCAAAAACCATGAAATATTATCTAATCTCCTTGCTACAGAATGGTTACTTAGAGTGATTTTAAAACCTCCCAAACAGCTTCTTTTACCAATTGTTCTGCAGTAAAATGTAGTTTTCTGCAATGGAAAGTAGTTTCAATAATAAAAGGGAGTTTTCTGCAATGGAATGGAGTTTTCTGATGAGGAATATATTTATCCTAAACTGATAATGATTCATGGTGTAATGGTAGCCTGTAACCTTCCAGTTTTTTTCCTCAGCAACCTATTTGACTGAGTGTAAACATCACTGGACTTTGATTGTTTACAAAATATCTTCCTAAGAGATTGAAAATAGCTTACTGTAACATGGCCCCTTTGAACATGCTTCTTATTCAGATGTTCAATCAATGTGGAGAGTTTAATTGTACTATTTTACATATATAATAATGTCACACATCATCAGTTGGTAAATGTTGCCTGGTTGAGGATGGAATAAACCTATGCATAGTCTATTCCACAAAGTACTGACAACATTTTTCTTTACAACTCATTTCTTTATTTAGCTGCTCTGCATCAAAACAATTGCACAGGAATATCAATACTTGTTAATAAATTATCTTCAACTTACAGCATCCAGCTTCTTCCAAAGTAAAACAACCCATGCCAGTTCTACTGTTCTATGAAAACTATTTTACACTGTTCACCAGTGCATATGTAGAAGTAATTTTGTAGTTACTCTTGTTCCCTATTCATAATTCTGTGCTCTCAACTGATAAAACAGTAGGCCTAGGCTCTATCAAATAGAAGGAGGATCCAGTTAAATATTAAAGTCTGAACTGCTGAAATGGCATCAACACCATATTTAAATATCACACAGAAATTTGGACAGTGCAACTGCATATACTCCCTCCACAAAAAACCATTTTGATAAACATTGTGAGCCCTAGGAGTTCTGTAAATGTCATTTTATTCAATCCTTTCTCATTTCCGAGCAATCTATTAAAGGTATACATAGAGTTATCTATTGGGAATTTCATAATTTAGCTTTCATATATTAAAGAAAAGTTGGATAAAGCTGGATATGGATGTCCTCTTTTCAAGTATTGGAAGCTAATGTGGCGACCTGAGAAATAAGGCATGTCATCAGTGGGGCTCCACTTCCTCAGTTGGTAAAGCACACACCAAGAATATGCAAGTAATGGGTTCGAATCCCATTGTAAACAAGCTTTTCTATTTCCCTACTACCTTTCAAAAACACAAATTACTACATACAAACAAGAGGCATTGAGAGATTTATATCTTTACTTCCGTACATAAATATGTATATGTCTATAACTATATCGGCTATCCCTTACGTTAGTAGAAACTATGATACCAGCTTGCATCAACGGCAGGCTCTGTGGTCAAGAAACTGTGTAAATACTTGACTTGCACTACTTGTCAACATCATCCAATTCCTGAGCCGCTTATGTTGAACATTTCTGAATAGTAATAAGATATTTGCAACACTTGAAAACCCCTAGAAACGCTTTTGTGTAACAGGATACCGCTTATATGAAGTAAACATTCTATATAAAACTACAATAAGCTGAGCAGAAGGGAAGAAATATCGGCATACGTAACGTACAGTACCCGGTACCGTGCATGATGCACTGCGACGGAATGTGGTCAAAATGGGCCAGTTCGAGCAATCTAAGAACTGATGGAAGCTCCAATGGGAATCTTTGTAATGACAGGGTCAGGAGATGGCTTCATACGAAGCCACGACTTCATCAATCAAACCCGCTGCACAATGAATGAAGTTCATCTCGCAGAAACGGAAACAAAACATTGACATTTATTGATTGTATAAACCTAATAAACACAAATATCATACAAGTAGGCTTGTGGTATGCTCATTTGGGTCGGCCTGCCACTAAAGTCTTCATTACCATGCCGTTAGTTCATGTAAAGAATTAAAATAATAGGCCTACTAGGACATTGACTAACTTCCCTTAGATCTAGGAATTTTTCTTTGCGATATTATAACGCCTACATATAAGTACATACTGCAAAGTTAGTAGTTGCGCTTGGAAAATTAAAAAGCAAGCCTCCTACCTCTCTGTAACAAGTGTGTTCCGGCTGCCTCCTTTGACCTTGTGGCTCAGAATCTTTCTGGAGAACGGCATCAAAGATTTCAATCCTAAAGCAACACCTTTGCAACAAAATTAATCTGCCTGCAGAAGTATGTTTCAAACTCTTAGTGATCCGTTATTCAATTATGTCATCTATGACTAGTAATATAGGTAATGAAAACAAGCTGTCCGCTAAAGTTACCTTTGCGAACCTCAATTGACAACAGCAACCTGCAAGTTACTGACAAATGTCAAACACTCCACTCATATATCATTGTATCCACCAGTATCAACAACTCTAGAGCAGCGGATATTCCGAATGCTTATAGGGAAGAGGAAAATCTCATGTATCCACTATGAACCAAACATGGCGCCTGTAACCTTCGAGAGCTTTCGGAGTTACTGCCATCATAAGAAATTTCCGTTGTATTTTATGGAATATCAATCAGCCTTTTAGGTTTTGAAACGTTGATATATCTAAAAAAAATGCCTGCAGCGTATTTAAAGATTTATAGCGGCGAAGAAGCTACATTTCGTCTTCCATTTACCTGATAATTTGACCCCCCAATACTATTACGTACATCAGTGTCCAGATGACTCCCTACAGGTCGCTCTTAGTAGTGTTATCTGTAACATTCTTTACCTGCGTTAAGATATGAAACTCTAACCCGAAGGGCAGAGGATCTCAGTCAGAGCCAATGGCTACCCATACAAGGCAGCAGTGGTGCAGCAAGGGAATTGTGGCGAATGATCCTAAACAGTTGGACACAGGCAGGTCCTGATAGTACTAGCGGGTGTTCTGGCAATCCCTGTTACTGCCGACAGACCGCGTTGAAGACGCAGCAAAAACACTTCACTTTCTTTCCAAGTGCAATTATCTAAAGTCATTCAACAATGTTTGCAACTAAAGGCATGAATGTGGCCTTCCTCTATTGTGAAGGAGGCACCCTACCCTATATGTATTCTCATATACGCTAGGTGGGACCCGAATCATCATTAAAGGACCATGCGCAACAGAGACAACATAAAAATTGGCACATGGAATGTAAAGAAGCTACACCAGAGTGGTAAAACGGAGAATGGCAAAACAGAAATGGTTAAACTGAATACTATTATGCTCAACTGGGAATCAGCGAGACAAAGTTGGGCAAACAACCGTGGCTTTATGACAGATCATTCCAGAATGATATATGAAAGCATGCAAGAGATTTAAGCCGGTTAATGGAGACGCTCATGTCAAAGAGTGTGCTTGAATATTGCGCAACAAGCAACAGGCTTCTGTTTGAAAAAAATATAAAGACACCTTAAACAAAAATCTGAAGAATGTCGGATGAGTTTGATATTTTGTTTTGTATATAATTTGATTATTACTCTTGTCTCCCACTACTTATATGTATATTAAAATAAGTCAACTCCAGAAATTGCAGATTTATGTGCAAGTATTGGATATAATGTAAGTAGTGAATTAGTTACCTACTTCCATTCGGCAGCTACAAGAATAATTTGCAATAGTTAAATGTTAACAAAAGTAGTATGAGATCATTTTGGCGATGGAAGTTGTAAGGCTTCGTCATCAAAAATTTAAAAAAAGCAATAAATAATATAACAATATAATAAATATAGAAAAGAAATAATGGGCTATTGATATAGTGATGTCATCAGCATACTGTGGACACATACAATAAAGTTTTAGAAAAAATTGTAGTTAATGGAATTCCCGTCACACATGACTCTTTTATCGACGTGTTTCTGGTGCATGCAGCTTTTGTACAAATAGGGTGAAAACCAATGGCGGCCCGTGTACAGGGGCCGGAAGGGATCAGCCCCCCTAAGAATTTCAAGAATAGAATTTTAAACACCACTTTATCTGCCATCCATCTAGTTCTCTATCGCACCATTTTCTATAAGTAAATCTTAACACATACGTGATCGGAATACAAATCACCGAACTCGATACCCTCCACCATACGGAAGTGTTCTAAAAGATGCTTACTACATGCGTGGCCCTTACACATGCTGTATGTCTTTGTATGTCAGCCTCGATGTCATATTTTTGGGCTGAGGCCTCGCTGCTCTCTGAAAGCTTGGTAAGGAAGAACGTCTCATTCTGGAGAATTAGAGCTGGCGATCGGCTAAAACCCATGGTTAATTGTTCTTCTGTGGACCCGATCTGATGAGCCCATGAGATTCGCAATCTCTTTTCGAAATAAGATCATCTAGCTGTGGTGATCAAATCAGCCTCAAACATAAACGAATTACTGGCGGCGGGGCTGCTGGAAGTCCCAAGAGGCATCGCTGAAACCTACTGATTAACAGGTATGGTTCATTGACAATTTATGAAAATAGTTACTTTCCATGTTACTTTATTAGCTTTTTGTTTCAACGTTTTGTTCAGTTTTAACTGCTCTTACGCCACACTTCTGCTGGCGGTAGAATGATCTGTGAATTCTCTCGAAGGACACCAATCTGTAGATTACGTATTCGTTCATATTTTGAGTTACACGTGTTAGCAGTAATTACAGTTACTACTATTAAAGCAAAGCAATTTCTCTCTTTGAACGACGGATAAAGTCTCGAAGTTAAACGCTTAGGCACAAATATACCTAGTTTATCAAATGCTTCCCACTCGGACCGGAGTTTCCAGTTCCAATGGTACAAAAGGTTTAATTGCATTACAGGACATTCAACGTAAGTGGTAATGATAGGATGGCAGGTAAGACAGTCAGTGTCCAAGAAATATTTGTCAGTTGGGGTTGCTGGCGCAAAAATGTGATAGAAAATCTATTTTGATCAACTTCAGTAGACAACTCTTTTCAGGTGCAACGGAAGGTGATTGATATTGGGGAGGTCAAAGAAGACAGTATATGTAAAACGGGGCTTGTTTTACTAATTGCGCGAGTTCTTAAGTACTAATTACGTGAAGGCAGATACCTAGAGAAGACCAACTAAGTTTCTTTCTCTTTCTATATTTAAACTAACGACTAACTACTTTCATCAATAACAATCACAACTTTCGTCTTGCATCTGGTCGGCTATACGGCAACTGTCAACCGAACACCGATAAGAGGAGTATCTCAATAAGAGTGTCTTTCAAATCAAAACAATGCCAGTAAGTTGGCGGTACGTCCTCTGAAACTAATTACAGAATTCTCAGCAGACCCATTTAACATTATTTTGCATTACAATATACAGATCTGTGAAACTCAGGGTAAAAACAGCGAAGACTGTTTATCAAATATCCTTGCGGGGAATTTATTGAAAAGGTGCTCTGTACTCGAAGAGTTCTGGTTATATCTTGTAAAATAGAAAATATAAACAAGGATTTTCAAGGAGTGTGTGATGTAGTGAGATAGGCCTGAAGGGTATCCCCCACAAAATTATAAACCTTAGTAAAATCCCTTCGTGCCACAAATATGTGCTATTAACAATGTTTTCAGTCAATGCAATTCGAACGATATTCGAAATCGGTAATATCTGAACAACGAAGGTAGCAGAGCTCCTTAAAGTTGGAAGGAAGCGCCACGGCTTAAAGGAACAAAATCTATTCTTTCGATTCATAGATAACAATACTTTTGCTAAAAGTGTGTGGGGGATTGGTGAGGGATGGTGCTACGGCGTTGTGAATTCACCCATTTTACAGAGAGTTCCGTTACTGCTATCACAAACTTTATAACAGTTAAAATATGTTATAAAGTCTGTCTAGCTATCGAATTTACGTTTTCTCCTCTTGCGATAACTAAAGCATAACACTGCGTCCCACGGCTTGCCACTGCTCCTAGAATTTTTGGTCTTTGCACGATATTTGATTCACTGTTATGATGGCATTTGTGTTTATTCAATGGCCTCGATACAAATCTGCTGGAAACATCCAGTCTTTTTTTTTCGATCTTTGGTTGGAAAAGAAACAAGAAACAGAAACTGGGACATATTCTTTGGTTGGTAGCCCACTCGTGTGTCAGAGGACAGCTGTGGGCATGCGCAGTTATTGCATACCCAAGTCACTTGACTTCAGTGACCTCGATTTTGGAGAAAACATCAAACATGGCCGTCGTTTTAGTGTTTCTTTTAGCAGGTAAGGTATGCCAGTATCATTGTAGAAGGAAATGTTTGACATAGTAACCTAATATGTATGGTATATATTGCTATCTGTGCAAGCGCACGTAAAGTAAACATCTGTTTTAACCATGAATTTAACCATCTAGACTTTGATGGAACACCCTGTTATTCTCCTCGAAGTATTCATCAGTCTAGAAGGAGCCCAGCAAGCTGACTGTATTTCTTTGGATATGGTAATATTTCATATAGAAGATAATTAACCGAAAGTAGCTATCTTATATTAGCTGATAACTGCCCTATTCCATGTATGTGACTTGTATCTGTTGGCGTGAACTGGCGTTCTTTATACTGAACACCCGTCTTGCAAATACTGTCTACATACCAGAACATTGAACTGAAAGCGTTAGAATGCTAGAATTAAGATTGGCGGTGTCAGAAACGTGACCTTTTAATAATATGGATAGGACTGCCCAAGGTAAAATAATTTCTCCCCCAGTGCTTTTCCCCTCTTTTAAAGTAATATCATACTGTTCAAGGGTTTCTTCTTTTTACATTTAGTCCACAGTTTTGGTAATCTTTTGCGTACAAGTTTTGTAACAGATTAGTTGAAAGTTTTTTTCCCTGATGGAGGTTTATATCGTGAAAGTATCATATCTACAAGCTTGATACATTCTGGGTGGTCTACAGTATAAGAGGAAGAACTTGATCATGTGTCATATTAATTCCTTTTGAATTGTTGATGTTTTTGCTATAGATGGATGATAACAAACTACTCTGTACTCACCAAAGGAAAGTTCCAAGCCCTTACTTTGACTCTCAATTAAGTGGATGAACCTGCCGAGTTTCCGTCCCAGTGATTTCCCCCTCTTTTGAAGCAGTATCGTTCAGGGGTTCTTTTGCAGGAGAAGTCTCTAGAAGTCAAAAAAAGGAAGAAGGGCTCAACACGTTCTTATAGGCTTGTAGAAGCTGCATTTTGATTCCAGATTCTTGATTAACTTTATATGCAGTTACAAACTTGGTCTTACCTCACATAGGTTTCTTTTACCTGGAGGAACATCATGCTTATTTCAGTGTCCACTAAAAAAGTGGCCATGTCACAAAGCTGGTCAAATTTGACATTTCTTTTGACTGTGCTGCTCTGAGGATAAACAGTAGTTGTCATTTTGTCAGTTTATCATTCATCAGCACAAATATCAGTTCCGGAATCTTTCTAGGAAGGCAATGGTATTAATAATCACTTGTTCTAAGCTGCAATATGTGTATATTAAACCAAACCCCAAAAAGAAAGTTTTGTAGAAATCCATTCAGTGATATTGGATATTGTGTTATATGTATATATTCATTGTCATTTTTTTCCTGAAGGGATTACGTATATGATAAATGGCCTGTGTAACATATTAACCTCAATTTTATTTGCATACTTTGCAGGCAAATGTAATTGCGTATACTACTTGATCAATTAGCGAACTGTTAGAAACCGTTTTAGATTAATTGTGTTGTTAATGAGCAATGTGATGAAGTTTGTGTGACTGCTTCTATTTTCTTGGTTTTTTCTCATGCCTCTGTTTTTAATCCTTTAGTTGGCATTCATCAGTCATGTGGAAATTTATTGGGAAAAGTTGTGAAAAATGGGCAATATCATGTATGTATTAAATTTTAATTCCACACTAAATGCAGTCATATGTTTTGTCATTACCAAATGTATATGATACTTTTCATAATATCAACTACCTTATTTTGGAATGAGAAGATGATAGAACCACAGTTACACAAATTATTGTGAGGTTCTATAGTAATTTTTCACCATCAATCAACTGATGAATAAACACACTGGTGGAAATTGATTTATACTTTGTTTAAAGATTGACAGATGCCTCAAACGTGAAGAGGGAGAGTGAAGGCAATGACAAATTATGTAATGATTGTGTTTTAGATAACTGTGTCTTATGCCACCATAGACATTACCCTACCAATTTTTGTTATTCCATTTATTGCTGGATAATATTGTACAATTTTTAATAACAACTTTTGATTTCCATGGTCAAATTGCATGCCTTCCGTTGTGATTTAACAAGCACTCACATTTTCTAAGGATTCTCAAGAAAATGACTGCACATGTTTTCTCTGCCAATATCACATCAGTCAAGTCTTAATATTATATCTACAAAGCACAGTACTTTCTAGTTGCCCTGGACAAGTCTGAGTATGCAGCTCAGAAATACCTATAGCTAGCAGACTGAATAACAGTGTCACAAGTGCAACCCAAGTCGATAGATTTATCATACTGCTCTAGTATCACTGTACCATTGAGCAAACTCATGTGTCTTCTCACCTGTGTTCTCTTTTTCAATACAATGGTGGAGCTGTTTGTGGTGTAGTTGCAGGAGAGGGGAGTTATTGTACACCACTGTCCCCACTCGTTGTTAGAATGCACTTTGCCCAATTTCAGATGTAACAGTGACAGCAAAACAAACTATGTTGCCCTCTTAAATGTATTATGTCTTATGTTTTGTAGATATGACTTTTTAAAAAAAATCCAGGAAGGTTTTTGTTGTGTCTCCATATATATGGAATAGGTTTTACAGCATTACAGAAGAGAAAGCAGTGCTAGGTGGTCTTGAACTCTTGCACAAGTCATTGCAACATCATCCATCAACTGATCTTGAATCAGAACATATGCATACTTGCACTGCAGAGACCTTTTGAATATAGAGGTCATTTCAGATTTCAGTATGCATAAAGAAATGGATGGGCTTTGATCTCAGTTCGTCATCAGCAAGCTTATGTCCTGGTAAGGATTTAAAACAGCTGAAAAATTAGTGCATTGTCTTTATATATATGTGAAAACAGTGACAAATTCTACTAATTGATTATTCCCACAGCTTTTGAGTAACACAAATTATGGGTATTGAAATCTGGTCTAACAAAAGTGTTCCAATTCTCTTCCCCTGTTCTAACAATGACTCTTCTGTCAGTGGATATGATAGTTATTTCTTTTTGCATTCTTTTGTACAGGACTCAAATGTTGGGAGGCTATCCATTTTGCATCAACCTCATCCGGTTGAATTTGTTGAGCAGGCAGGAGAAATACCTTTGGAAGAAATTTCAAGTGTCTTCTCACTTGCGCTAGGATTTTCAGTATTCAAGGTAAATGAGTATAGTTAGTTTTATGTAATTATTACTTTTAATAGTCAAGTGCCTTATAAGGTATGAAGTCACACAATGTATGCATATGCAGACATCAAAATAGACTGAGAGGAAAGCTATACTGATTTTAAGAGGCAGGAGTTCATCTTAGAATAGAAGTAGTTCCTTCCAGAAAATATTCAGGGATCGGTGGAATCGGTTGCAAGTTGGCTCTACGCACCGCACGGTGCTCGAGGATTAGTGAGTGAGTGAGTGGTGGAATACAGGACCTGCTTGTTCTGTAAAGGAGGCTGTATTCACACAAAGATTTGTTGTGGCTTAAATCAAAGTTGGCATCAGGATGAAGAGGTTAAGGGAAACAGGTCATAAAAGATGCAACAAATATACATACATGTATACGTGTGTGCATGTACAAGTTATGCAAGCTCATCTGAACTTCCTCCATTAATAATAGTTACATTTCACTAAATGATGAGCCAAATGTTTATAGTAGCAGCACACATATTACAGGCACACTTTTAAATGAAGTCAAGTGCCAACCCAGATGTTAAGTATGCCATGCATTTACATATGGTGGGTTTATCAAGATCTAGAATATCTTGTGGTTAAATGTGTGCTCTTTAGTATCAATCAAAGATCTTATGTTACCATAGATTATATGTAATTATAAGCACCAAAGATAGATCTGTAAATGGGAGACCAATCAGCTTTGTACTTTAGATCATTAGAGATATCAAGGGAATAAATATCAATTCAGTTTTCTATAGAATAGCCTCTTGTAAAGAGACCAACCAGTTTCTTCTTAATTTTGTAAGAGCCTGGCTATCAGTCTCTTAAATCTCCTGCATATTTAACTTGCTCGTGCTGGGTTCCTTTACAACCAATGTCAGATTACAACATTGTGTCATCAATGCAAATGTTGATAATTTGAGGAACTATTACGGAGAGTTTTGGTTTTCTTTGGGGTTTTTGTTATCTTTTTGGTACAATTGGTATTGAGTACTAAGTAACTCACCTTCTTTGGTAGTCTCATCTTCTTTGGGAATAGGGGAAGGTAACTGGATTATGTTTATTGAGACATTCCATTGAATGAGTTATGTATGCTATGTGTGCACACTTTGAGAATGGCACAAAGTTTTACAGAGAAACCTTCTCTTCTCTGGTGGTACATAATAGGTGTATGGTTGTTGAAAACACCGATTTATGTGGGCATGTAAATGGAAAGGCTTGAGTAGTAATAGTTTAAGTTACTTCATACAAGATAAAGTTAATGCATAATAATAATCCTCATATTGCATATTTATATGAAAGTTATCCTTGTCTACTTATTGTCAGAGTTCTTTATGGAACCTTCTGATCACAAGTCCTCTTGACTCATTGTGGAAGGCAGGTGGTGATTGTGTCATAAGAGATAAATATATCAATCAAGAATTAAACACATAATCAGTAAAGTTGATAATTATTTTTATTTCATAGTTGTGTAAGGTGGATGAGTAGTTCTAAAAAGAGATTTGATGTGGCAACCTGGTTGATATTTCTTCATTGCACTCCTTTAGGACTTGGAATGGCAAGGTTTACTCTCAGGGAACCCATTTGTACGACCCAAAGCTCTACTGGCTTTTACCGTCATTGATGATCCATCAGGTAAGAACAAGATGTTGCAGTTGAATCAAATGAAGACACCTTATCAAAGAATGACTACATGAATATATGAAGGGGCAATCTCATGGACTTTACTGTTCATATTACGATGTACTGTAATCCTGAATGTTTTACCAATTTGATATGAAGAGACAACTGGCCTTGTCATCAAAAGGTTTTACCTTGTTCGGATTTGCAATTAGTGTAATCAACTAACTTTAATGTTGCTTTAAGTTGAGCTTTTATAATTGGTACTCATTGTACAATATCTCTATTAAGGTAGTCTCTTGATGTGAGAAAGATTTCCGCCTGGGGGGAGTTTTATTTCCCTTGTGATGATTTGATGTAGAGATATGGAGAGATAATAGCTTCTCAGAAAAAAGGTGCTGCTATTTTTTTTGTTATAGGTGGAGAGATGAAGATCAAAGAAAGAATTGGCTTCCCCATAAAATGGGTAAATATCATGTTTCTGTCATATAAATGTACATCTTCATTTAGCGCAATCAAGCGCTTTGCATTATTGTGCCCCACCCCATTCCCATCCAATGCATTTCAATGTGATGAGTCTTTTGATGTTTTTGAAATAAACATGTTTCACAAGGAAGGAAATCTCTATAATTCTTGGATGTCTGTGAGAATTGCCACTTAACAAAGCATGCTTCTAGAAAAATGGGAGTTTCAGCCCGCT
This sequence comes from Carybdea cf. marsupialis auct. non (Linnaeus, 1758), assembly GCA_010016065.2. NCBI lineage: Eukaryota > Metazoa > Cnidaria > Cubozoa > Carybdeida > Carybdeidae > Carybdea > Carybdea cf. marsupialis auct. non (Linnaeus, 1758). The sequence goes on along the minus strand of JAAAKL020002143.1, from coordinate 15,070 downwards.
GAAATTTAAGGATAATGGGCTTATGAAGAAGGGGTAAAGTTTTTGTGTTCTGTCCTTATAGGTAACGGTGTATGATAACCTTCAAATCCTCTTGTTTAGAAATGGTGGCCACCAGGAAAGTTAAACTGGACATTTATATTTGCTGGTTTTTGTCTTTCTGAATTTTAGGATGGGAAAGGTACAGGAGCTGAAAATGTCATGGCTATAGGGCCAAGGAATTCCTTAGCAAATCACATTACAGCAGCTTTTGGTGGAAACTCACTGACAGCCTCTGTTGCTGCTTCAGAGAAGGTTAGTTTGTTATCAGGTACCAAGTTGTAACAGAATGTCAGAAAATCAGCATCTATATAGCCATGATTCAAAAAGAGTATAATGGTTGTGTTTCACTGAGTATTGATTTTGTATTTACTGTCCTTTACCGAAAGAAATAGGATTTCCGCTTTTCGTAAGTGATGCTAGATTAAGCACAAAGGACATTCATTTCACCTTGAAATTCAGAGAAGAGATGTGCATGCACATTCAAAAGCCTTCTCCTCGATAGACATACAATGAGCAAAGAAAATTTAGTGATACAGAAATAGTATTATTAGTAAAACTTGTGAAAGGACATCTTTTTTAAAAACTCTTGTATCTGTGAATGGATCCTTGTCTGTGCTTATGAAGGTACTACTTGAATATTTGCCATTTCTATTCTTGTCTTAATGGTTTACTTTCCACTTAGATGGGACGTTTTAGCAAGCTATTATTTTTGGTGGTTATTATTTGCAACGTCTGTTTTACTCTCAAGATGAAAATAAGGTTATTCTGAGCATATAGGGTGCCAAACTTCATTATTGTCGATAGCTTTAGAATGTTGTTGTCATAGTATATGAAAAGGGGATCCCTAGTCAATAGCAGAATGTACTTATCATAAGTTTTAAGTGGCTTGTTTATATTTTTCTTGATTTGTTTAGTAGTTTCAGATATGATCTCCATTGAGAGACCCTCTTTGTGTTTTCTCAGGTAGCAAGCAGTGGACATAGTGATAGTGAAAGAAGTGAAACAACATTTCGCGATGAAAGGGTAAGTGATGTATAATACAACAACGTGTCTTATTTGATGAGGTATTGCAATCTTTATTATGTTTTAGGCCAGGTACACAATTGGAAAGGAAATTAACCATGTCATCTCTTCATTGATAATTTGCGGACCTGACTTGCCACTTTTCTGATTTCTTGCCCATGACTGCTCAGATATAACTCATCTGTACAGTTTTTGGTATTATGGAAGACTGCAGTAGGCAAAATTATTATATGACATTGATCTTCCTTTTTTGCTTTTCGTATATCATATTTTCTGTCATACCAGTTTTACTTGTTTTCATTTAGGATGGTATATGGAAGTCTTTCATTGAAGGAAAGGCATATGATATTCCTCAAGAGAGCTTAGAAAAGGTTTGGGCATTTATTAATATTAATATTTCTGTTCTTAATAGTGTGATTGAGTAAGATCAAGGGAATAAATCCTATCAGGTCTTTTCTGAAGCTTGAACCAACTTCTAGGTTAGCATAGGATATCTGAAGCAAAAACCAAAACAAACAATCGATAATTATATACATACATAAGAAAATGATCCACTTTCATAACAATTTCTTAGGTAGAATCGTCTACAGTACAGGATTAAAGAACAGGGAAGACAGGCATTTTTCCCAGTTGGTAATTGAAGCAAAGAATTTCACTTATAAAATGTTGGGTACTGTCTAGACGATGTCACGAAGTCAAAGTTTCAAAGTAATCTTGTACACGAATGATAAGTATGTAATCAGGCATACAGTATTTCTTTGAATTAGTGCCCTCCCGTGAATAAGCGATCCCCTTCGATAAAGGGCCTCAAACAGGTATGATTTGCAAGTCCACTCTACTAAGTATTTCACAGGCCATGAGTTTTATCCTACTTCAGGAATGACAACGATTGAAAATTCTATGGACTTCTTATGTTACTTTCCTTCCCAAATCTATCTTAAGAATTTCGTATTGTTAGGGGAGATTATTTGAAGGAAAACGATTGCTCTCCATCCCTGGGATATGGTCCCTTATGAAGAGCGCATGTTGTCAGTAAGTACCCGAGGGACCTAAGTACAAGGAAATACGGTTTTAATTCGTGGTTACTATTTCGTGGGTGTGTCTTTGAGAATCTTGTCGTTTGCAGGTGGATTGGGAGCTACAAAGTCTACCTCCCGTAGGCAATCCATCTGCATTAAATTGGGAACTGTTAGCCACCAGTTCTAGTAGTGTTACTACTTCCTATTTTACACATGCATGACTGGCATGATTATTATGATATATAGATGCTTGATTTTGGTAACATTGTTTTCTTTTCCTTCTCTCATTGGAATCGTTGATATTGACATTCTCTCGTTTATATTTATGAAGTTCTTAATGTGTGTACTCTTTGTTATGTTTTAGGGCCTACAGAGTATTCAACAGGACTTTAAAGGTTAATTATTAGTCGCTTCTTTACATTGCCGTTATATCCTTGATTAAGGGGATTTTAAGGTGTATTTTCAGGCCAGCAAGTGTTTATAAGTCCCTTTGAAAGATTAGTCTAATTTGTGAAGGCTGTTACTTATATTTTATTATGTCCACTGTTGTAAAAGTTGCTTACTGAATCTAGAGTTCATAAGAGTCAGTAAATTGAAAGTGAGTTGTGCTGTGACCCTCTGTTCTACTACTGTGCCACTTAACCATATGAGTGATGCATGTAGGCCCTCTACAACCAAAATAATTTCCCGATAAAAGATTTGCAACATAAGCCTCTACGGGATTTGAACCTGGGCTCCACACAATTGCCAATTGCGCTTTACTAACGGAGTTACAGTATGCTCAATGATAACATACTATTTCTCAACCCGCCGATTTACCTTCCATTCCTTTACTTTAGGCATCGACATCAAGGTTGATGCGAGCTTGGGGTCAATTTCGTATGCACCATGCTACTTGACGATGAATTAATCAGTTCTAATGTCCAATGAAAGTTACCAAAAATATGGAGAGGAGAAGATTTGAAATAATTTACAAGCTTTTAAAAGATACCAGAAAAGAAGATAACATTTACCAAGGATATTCAAAACTGGGATCCATGCATTAACGGCTTTTATTCTACCAAATGGGCTTTAATTAACCCTGTTGATGTCATGCTATTGGAATAAGTTGTTTGCTCGAATAAGCCCCCATTTTCATATTCACGTAAGCCCCGAAGTTTAAATAGATCCACATTGGGCTTTGTCGACTTTTTAATGCCTTGTGAAAGGCACGATTGTGCCATTAAGCTGTTGCTGATATACGTTTCCAGTGCGTATTTAGCAGCGGATATTGTGAAGAAGTGTCACAGATGAAAATCACCTCCAAAGAGACTTAACAATAGAACTTTAAGTTGAAATAGGATGAAATAGAATTCATAACTTACGAAATGGCCCAGATTTATCCCAATAGGAGCTGACCATTTTAATCTTCCCCGCAAAAATACATCCATATGAAAATGCTGGTAAACCTCCACGTTCTTGTTCAAAGATTTAAGGGATGTATGCTTTAATTTTTAGACCTACGTATCACAGTTACGAACAAGAAAGCGCGTATCAAAGTAAAGGATGGTGAAGTTAGCTATGATCTATCATTGCCGGTAAGATTTTAATTAGCAATGTTAGTAACGACTTTACCTTGATAAAAGTCATAGTGAAACAGTCAGAAACGTAACTGCTTCTGTTATTTCATATATTTATCTCGTATATATTTCTTCCTATTGTGGATATAGCTCACTGTTTATGTTCCTTGCCTACAATTATCTTATTTTTTCTAGCACAAAAAGTTGATCAGCAATTTTTTCAACTTCCTTTTCAGTTTTGGAAATTTTCTGAACACTCAACATGGTTCTTCTTAGACATGCTCTGCGTCGATTAAATGTGCCATAGCCTTGTCAACGAACTGATATTTTTAATGACGTTCTGTTTCAAACATTGCAGTAATTTACTATTTATTTGACGTATTTTTACATATTCAAATAGCTTACTTTTATCTCAGTTCTCGTAGTTAAGTTAATTCCAATTAAAGCAGCACTAGAGATCGCAATACATAATAACATTCATGTTGTAAGATTACAACCAATTGCTAGTGTATTAGTGTAACTACAGTAACGTAACGTGCAACGTTTGTTGTTAAGTAAGTGAGTGATGACCGGTTTTGAGATACCCTAAGGACTGATGTTAGTTTATCTTTGCGCGAATTCTTGTTTACAATGTCAGATTTACTGTGATTTACTGTAGGCCATATGACCCGTCATGTATGCTAAATAACGCAGTACCACCGCAGTACCACCACATGCAACGGGCGATGGGCAGCGTTAGCAATATCGGTCTTTGTGATCGCTTAATTGTCACTCGTGGCTTTGTGCATAGACGTAAAGTTGCCAATTTCTACGATCGTAGTTTCCTAACTCAATACTACAAACTAGAAACGAATAGGGGTGGTGCATCAGCCACAGTAAATTTCACGTATTGGTTGCTCTAATGCTTTTTGTATCCAGTGGCAGCCAGGTATCTGTTAAGTTGTGTTTCCTGATCCTATACTTCGTTGTATCTGTGGCATTTATTAGAAAGTGTACTTCGTGAAGTCAATGCGCTTGTAATCACTTGTTGTTGTTTTCAATGTAGGAAGTAAAGAGTTTTTTCGATGAAATGGGAGCCATTGTTATCATGTCAGAAAAGGTAAAGTGTTAAGTCTATGTAAGTGGATGAGCAAAGAAAGTGGAGTATCTAATTTACCTCAGCTATCGCTTTGCTTTAGGACTGGAAGCAGGAGTGTTAAGTCGAATAGTTTAGAATGAAGCATCGTTTGAAACTATTCAAAAATGTTGGAATCATCGTTGTGCCTTTCTTTAAGATGATGATAAGGTTGAGGCATATGCAGGGCTTTCTATTGTGCAAATTAATATGGTATGCAAATGCATGTAACCATGCAATCGCATATTCATACCAGGTGATTACATATACCAAAGCACTGGAAACTTCTCGGATGTGGAATGAAATGGAAACAGCGTAACGATAAATTTATGAATGAGCTGACGTTTATTGGTACTATTTACAAGATGTTCATAGAAAATGAAATTAAACAAGTTTTTTGTACTGTAAGAGTTCCTTAGAAGGGTTTAGTAACTATGTAATATGCTCTTAAGTCTGCATGAAGTTGAAACAAAGAACAGCATGTAATCTGTTGGGTTTTTTTAGGATTAGCCCTTTTCAATGTCGGTAGGTGTGCAGGTATTATTATGTTTTACAATTGTAATGTTATATGAGGAGAAGTTAGAACGGTGTATGGATGTGGTCTATTGTTTGGTTAAGACGGAAGAAATGTGACAAATTCTTCCCTTCTAGGGAAGAAAATAGAAGACGAGACCCTTGTATCTTGAGGGGATCGCTTGCAACAGTAAGGATATTGCCACCAAATTTGGTTTACTATACCTGAGTGTACAAACCTGATCACCTGACCTTACGACTTGGCACTGGCCTTGCAATTTGTTTTTACATTGCATCTTCATTCCCAGGCTTTGAACAAACAAGCCTTAGTCATGGATGGAGCAACTGATGTATTTTCCTACTTTGTTACCACGTTGAAGGTGAGTTTACTCTGTCTGATTATTTGGTGTGTAGCTAAATGTGAGGAAGTTTCAGTACTTCCGATGCGAAACGTGTTTGTAGACAGTAAGATTTAACACTAAAAGTAAAATTTTTACAACCGGCTTTATATTTTGTAGGCTTATTACATCACAGAGTTTGTCAAAAGTTGAACATAACATTGTCAGGTTAACTCATTGAATACGGTGTTGAAAGCAGCAGCGACTTTTGAAAGTCCTTGCAGCATGTCCAGTGAAACTGAAACTGTTCTATTATGTCATTTAACATAATAATTTGCATCCTACTTTAGCTGAAAGTATCTTGAAATAATTTGCATCCTACTTTAGGTGCAAGTATCCTCAAATAATTTGCATCCTACTTTAGGTGCAAAAATCCTCAAAACCGGCAATCGTATTGAACTTGACATCTATGTAACCCACTTATTCGCATTTTGACTCACGTCATTTCAAGTTTCGTTAAGTGGGCAGGATCATAGACAAGACTACTAACTGATTTTGGTATTGTTTTAACCAGCTACCCGCAGGTATCTGCAAGATACTGATTGCGCAAGAATATGTTTTGTACTAGCTTCATAAAGCTCGCTGCGATGAAGCCTCGTTTGTCATAGACTTATAGTAGACATAGGTATTGACGCTTAAACGAGCAGCACAAGGGTGACAGTACCGACCGCATTAAAGAGAACTTGAAGGAATGTTAAAGTTCGTTTGTAGCCCTCTGCCAATTATTAGTTGATTCTAGGAAATGGCTCACTGGTGGGCATAAATACATCTGGTTGTGGAGATGTCAATTTTATACTCCATTGCTAATATTTCATGTATTATTTTGTGCCAGGGCATTAGTCAGGCTTATGGACTAAAGTCACCGCAATTTAAGGCATCACAGAAGCTTGTTTCCTCCGTCATAGAGAAGGTATGTAGAGACATCTGTTCTCGGAAGACATATCAGTTGTAATTCTCATGCGGTTTTTTCACTCCTTTCCCCCCGATGAGATTGTTAACCAGACGTTTCATCACTCTACTTTCCATAAGAGATACACATACTTTAGTTGACTGAATAGGTTCTTTATTTAGCCATGTAGCCATGCAGATGGAGTGAACAAGGGGTCTAGTGAGTGCGCTGGATCGCTGGATACGTGATAGAAAGTCGCGTGTGGAAGGGGTAGGGGATGCATGTACCACTATCCAACAAACACGACTAACTAATATGACCAGCTCTCGCTACCCTACTTTAGCTTATTATCCAACTGGAAGATTTAGATGCTTTTGTGTCATGTTCCTATTGTTCATACAATGTGAAAATGGGAGCCGTAAGTCAGGAATGAGTTTTCTGAACGTAGATTTGTTTGAGGCTTTGCCTAATGGTGGTAATAAAAAGAGGAAAGAAATGTTTTGTTAAACTTTTTGCTGACCTACTTGCAACTTAATTTTGTTTCAATAGTGTTCGACTTATGCAAAACCATGTTCAAATCTCTCACTCGCTCCTTTTGTTACAGAATCGGCACAGTACCATCCACATTCGCTAACTGAAAAGTAGACATAATCAGCTGAAAGGCATTCTCTTAAGTTCGTTCTTCCTCATTTTTCTTAATGCTTCAGTGGTCCAATTTCTTGATACAAGATGTTTTCGCAGGACACGGGTGCTGTACGTTTTTCCATATTTGAAACTATGGTTTTGGCCTATTAGCAGAAAAAGTTGAGAACGGAACAAATTTGCACTATTGAAGAGTAAGATAACAACAAAGGATACTTAAACTACAGCAAGACATTACCGTAAACGCGTTATCAAGTAGGTTTACCAACGATAAATTGGGTTTCATTCCCAGAATTGGTACATCTGTATGTATTGAAATGATTCGGCCGAGGCGGCTTCATTGATACGGCATCGATTGGGAGCGAGAGCATTACGGGTTCCATCCCGCTTTCCGGTATCTCGGCATGATATTGAGTAAGACTCATCGCCTCGGACTGCTCGCCCATTCGGGTTGACCGAAAAGTATGCGTTACAAAAGCTACTTAGAAAAGCAGCAAGTGCTTTACCTTCAACGGTGGATGTTAAATAGAATGTTGATCGTGATAGTTTGCTAAATGTTTTGCCTACTTTCCTGGTACTCTCATATGTTTAACTCCATAGAATAAATAGAACTTTTGCTCTTGCGCATAATTGGGTGTAGTGGTATATTTAACAGATTCAATCTATGCCAGTACTAATTTTTGTTACTTTTGTGCTTGTCTTCTTTGTAGGTAGGAAAGATGTACGAGAAGGCCTACAATGGAAACATTCTGATTGCGTCTATCAGATTGCGAGAGGAAAGAAGGTAGAGTTGCACCCAACCTGAGATAATTTTTAAAATGGCCGCTGTGATTGGAATTAGGTTGCATATTGATGAAGACAACAGGAGGATGCCAATATGGAAATCAATATCAATAATATGGCATCCATAATAATTTATTGCTTTTATACAGACCTAGACCTTTGACGATTTAGACAAACAGTTCTTTTGTGTTTTAAAAGGGACGGAAATTTGTACTTTCCCTACAGTAAAGCAATGTTAAAAAATGATCTTAACTACATCAGGTGATTGATTTTGCGATATATAGGAATTTGATGGGCGTATTTCGTCTTGAAATTATTATTTTAAGTCTGTAAGAAAAATAGGCCTCCAATTCTAAAATAATCCCATGAAACTTATTATTCTAACCGTCTTACCGTTGTAACGATGCACTATACTTTTTTGAGTGGCGGAGCACAAATGTGAATATTTGCCTTCTAAATGTGTTGATTCGTTTACCCTGCAGTATGTACAGTGAAGAAGAGGTCAACAGCGTTTACCAGAAGCTTAAAAGTGGCGTCGAAGGTTTATCGCTCAAGAACTTTCATCAAGAATTTCCCGCCCTTCACCTACTTAAAGATGTGGTATGTGCTGTTTCTTTTTCCAACTTTTTATTTTAGTCAGGTCATTATTTCATACGAGTTATATTCTCATTTTTTTTCTATTATTTCGTGATCTTGTTATAGTGGCTTATTGTTGCTGTCGATATGCAATCGTTGGCTGTCCATTTAGGTAATGTCGTTGATGAATCAGCGCCTTGCTGATATTTTTGACGCTCATTCATTTTCTTTTTGGCTTTACTGCTTTCAGGAACGTCAATTTCACTTTCGTGCTTGTGTTTTAATATAATGTAGAACTGAATATTAAAGTCAAGGTACCAAAACGGTACCTGAAGTCGATCTAACGACACTTACACTATCTTGTTTGCCTAGCAATTTCCTTCTTGGCTTCAACTTGATGCCGGAAACAATTAAAAGCTTCCAGTATGTATAATTTAGTGTATTTTAGAACAGGAGCAAGTGGACTAGATTTACGTCCAAGTTATTTTTGGATCTCTTGTGACCCCCGTACCGAACTCAAGTTCTTTTTTAGCCCCCTTACAAACTTCAAGCCAACGTAGTCACGTATGTCACATTCAATTGTCTCCTGTGGTAGTGCTGACTTAACGTCCTTAAACTAATTTTGTACGGTATTACATCTCGATGTCTTTATCGTTTTTATATTTCTTCTATTTTATGCAGGAAGATCAAGCTCGCAGGTCACTCTGTGATAATATCAAAGGTGTTCTAGCATCATTTAGTGGTGATCTGAAGGTAATGGTGGGTTATCACTGCATTCTTTTTCAAAGTTCGGTTACCCTTGGCTGCCAAATAGTCGGGGGGGGGGGGAGGGGAAGTGCCACACATTCGATTCAAAGTAGGGAAAAAATTAGTTTCGTGCACTGATATTTTAATGTTTGCGAGAGCAATTCTTACTCAATTAAAAAAATTTGGAAAATTGTTAAGCACTCCCTCTCCCATTTAGGCTGAGAGTATGTCACATTACATCGATTTGCTTAATGATGGCATATATCAATAGTCAAAGAATGTGAATCAAAAATATGTTACTAAGAAAGAAACCCGTCACAGATGAATGCGAAAGAAGGATCTAGTTGGGTTTCCGGCAAGCCTAGACTATACGTAAGCTAGCGTGTGTAGTACATTAGAGCCTTTCATCAGAGAAATTGAGAGTATTTCTTCCATTTTATTTGAATCCTTATGGTCACGTCACTTAGAACCTAAGTAATCACGTGACAGGTTTTGACTCCACCCCCTTTGTACGCAAACACCCGCTTCCTTTACTTTCCTACATTCATTTACCCTCTTCCCGTGTTGATAAGTTAGCAGCAGTGAGGTTCAGTTTTCATTTTCCACCACGTTTTATGATTTGTTTCTATAGTTTGGCTTTGTAACTTGCTTGTAACTACCTTCAGGCTTATGTTACCTCACTCCACATGTTGTATCTAGGGATGCCCCCATAGACAAGGATCTGGAGATTAACAGTTACGTTCTTTGCTTACTGGATTTTCATCCAGCCAGCTATACGTGATCTCGCCAACTTACCACATTAAGAGTTTCTTTGATTTGATCTATCGTCCAGCATATTTTAAGTACACGTTTACGTCATATTCGAGTATTTGTGGAACGAATAAATTTTGATTAGTTGGACAAAGTATTTCCGCTGAACGAAACCGAGACTAGAAAATCACAATGTAATCGGTAACAGGGTGTTTCTTTTAAATTATTTGCATTATCTGACAAGAGCAATGATGCTCCAATATGTCATTTTTGAGAGCTCCACCCCCTCCTCGTCTGTACGTACTATATGAATAACTTCAAAAGGTATAACTTAATACTCATTTCTTTGACAGAAACCAAGGCATAATTATTCTGGTATGATCCGGTGTACAAATTGAAATTTGTGTACGGATTACAAGGGGAAGTGGGATGTTAGTTACATCGAGTAGGCAAAGAGTATTTTGTGTACTCGTGCGAGTATCTTTCTGTAGCCACTTCACTTCTTCGCAGCGCATATACACAGTGTGCCCCATTTCCAAAGTACTTGCTTGCTTGCGCTAAGTAGTATGTCAAAAGTTAACTGATTTTTATTTAATTTCAAATCTATTCCAGTTTAAATGTGCAAACCGAGATGACTCAGAGCATCGCTTGCAGAGACGATCCTTATTAGCTGCCAAAGCAGGCACTGGTTTAAAGGTATTTATTGTGATAAATCAAGTTTTCGTGAACCTAATAGACTCAAAGAAATGTTTTCTTGTTAGCTGTGACATCATGTTTGGCAAACGCTACTCTTTTGATTTGAATTCAACAGGTCATGCTACGATTTTAGTGACCACTGAGAAGAAGACCTGTAGTGCTTATTTTTTAAGTAGCTCCTTGTGTCATGGTTTATCATTAGGCATCGTATCAGTACCTATGCATGTTAGTCCTACTCTTGAACGTGGTCTGCCACTTCCTACTTGTCTACCTATTCTTTATTTATTTTTGTTGATTATGTGTTTACTTCTGTATGTAGGGCACTTGAAATAGAGAGGCCACTATCTGGCCACATCAGGGACCTCCGGCTGAGGGACTGTCCTAGGTTTTATTTTCGATGTGATTGACGTGAAGTGTTAGATAAACAGGAGGACGAATGTTAGAGGTAAAGAGTATTGTAATGCAAGCAAGGAGGGTAGATCAAGTACTTAACAGATATAAATGATTTTGAAAGCATTATTCAAGTGGACCGTTCATCGTAAGCACTATTTGAAGAAAAGGAGAAAAGATGGAAAACTGAGCGCGAACCTGGGCTATTAGTGTTACCAATCTGTATGACAATTTCTTGCTTTCTAAGTAACAATTGAAAGCATTTCTGGTTTGTCATGTCGTTAACTTTACGCTGATAGTTGTCACTAACTTATTTGACTTTATTTTCTTTTTGCTTTTCTCGTCTTTTAGGATTCTGGAAAGAAAAACGGGACAGAAAATATGAACTTGGCAGCATTTTATGATCCGAACTTTCCGATTATATTCAACATTTGGTTTTGGCTCTTTGTGGTTCTTGTGATTACCATGTATGCCATATCCCTTGTAATGTGGTTTATGGATCCTGGAAAAGATAGCATTATCTACAGAATGACAAGCCAGAGAATCAAAACAGATTAGTAGAGCACACGTGTCGAACGCCAAAACTCAGCCGGATTTAGGTCCCTTTGTCTCAGAACGATAACCGTTGATCATACAGTAGATAAACTTTCGTTTGTTCAACTTGACCTGTAACAGTTTTGTTTCAGTACAGATTTAATTAATTTGAACTTATTCTTGTTGGATATCGGCTGAGAATGACAAGATGTGGCCGTATGGCCAGCACGTAAACCTGGAGTCATTTTATTTTGTTTTCTTGCCCCAGTATTAAGTACACCATTGTTTTACTACAGGATACTTCCACACGTATCCATGCTCATTTGCCCAAGCACCATTACACGGCTTCACAGTTAGAACCATTGAGTGTTACGGCTCTCTGTGTTGCTCTGCTAACCATCCTTGACCACAAAAATTTCGATCAAAACAAACTACGTTGGCGTTCTCAAGGTCTTGTTCGCTCTACATTTATTCGTCTTCCATTAGCAGGGCCTGTTATTGTTCTAAGAGCCATTTTCGAGTTGTTTGATCTGTGGTGTGTTGGCATTGATCAATCATGGCTGATTTAGGAGAAATTTCCTTCGAGAAGTTCGATCTGTGTAGTGTTGAAGCGTTAAAGTAGTACCTCGCTGTGGAGAAGCAGCTAATCGATGGAAATGTGAAAGAAGCTTCAAGCTATGGCAGTCTTCTGGCCTTTCTCTTTTTCGTTAGAAAAGGTAATAGCCTATTAAGGGAATAAGATGAATTAGTTTTATTGGTGAAGCCTAGGGGAAGAATATATTGCAAATGCACAGAGACAGTCAATGAGTGGCGATGTTAATGCGATGTTGGTCTCGTTCATTGGGAATACAGCGCTCGGCATTTGCAGTGACACAAATTATGGATATCGGGAACTGTTTACATGAAAAGGAATCGGCTTGTTGAGAGATGAGCACATAACTAGCTTCTTGGTCTGCATTCTTCTTGAGATGTACGTGTATACAAAATCTGGAGGTACCATCCACTCCCTAAAGAGAAAGGACCCGAGTATGCATCTATCAGCATTCATAAACAAGTAGAAAGAAGGACGAAAGTGCAGTTAGACTTGTAAGTAGTAGAAGAGAAAAAATTAAGGTGAATGTGTAAAATATGTCTGCAAGAGCATACTCGCCACTTTAAGAGGCGCTTCTCATTAAACAAAACAATATCGAAATTTTGACAAATTATTATCTCAGTTCGTGCTCACAACTGCACCCTTTTTCTTTTCTTCGGCACAGATATTCCTCACTATAAGACTCTAACAATTAATTCACCTTGTGGTTCCCATAGGAAGACATTGGCACCATGAAATGGCATTTCGAATATATTGCGACATTGTCTAGGACTTTTAAGAAACTGATGAGATGATTTTTGAAACTAAACGAGTATCTTTGGACTAAGTTCGAAGTTCTAACAGAAGGATACCGGGTGTGTTATAAAGGGCGAGGGGACCTGGTGGTCGAAATTTTGGGAAACACAGGGAGCCAGATGATCTGAATGTTCTAACCGTGAATCGGTGTATTCTCATTTGTCCACGCACGCACGCGCACATGCTTTGGCGCGCCATGAAAGGGTACAGTAATTATTTAGGATCTCTCGCAACAGTCGCAAAAATCTTCGACGTACGGTTTGTTATGAGTAGCTCAGTTACGTACTCCAGCGGTTGATTTTTTGTCATAAATGAAGCAAACTGCAAAGCATATGATGTGTACCACGTCACACAGCCCGTGAATTCATTGCAGGCTTGTGAGCGTGTTGCTTTGTTCTAAATGACACAAATAGAATTCAATGCGGTAAAGAAAGATATTGTTGTGTGCAACCTAGTAAATTGAGAGTTTGTAATAAAGATTAAAGGCTTACTTACACTCTACGGACCTATTTGGAGTCGATTTAGTCACGTGACCAACTCAAGATTAGTCGTACGCCTCCACGACATGCTCGATGATTTTGAGCACAAAACACTGTTTGGGATTTCATCTTTCATCATAAACTGAATCTGGAGAAGGTGAATAAGAAACCTTACTTGAGAATGGAAAATAAGCAATCACCTAGATTATGGGGGCTGCATTCATCTGGATGTCATCATAACCATGCATGAGAAACTACATATAGTCATTTTACTGGTTTGTTTGTCATCAAAAACGTCGACTATGCTATAAATGCAAATAAAACTCATGGCATTATTCTTTGATATGTCTACAGAGTGTCCCTACCAGACGTTCTAACAGTAATGTAGCGTCTGTTTTAGAGAAAGTCATGCTTTCCATCTGGACTTCAAGGTGTCCCATGTTAAAACTTTGAGGCACTGCCACGACATCCAAAATCGGGAGTAAATCTGTTCAAATGATTTTCTAAAAATCGTGCTGAGATCAACAACTGTGAAATCAGGCTCCTGAACAATAGACGTACGTCATACCAACTGTGAGTCGGCTGACAAAATCGTAGCGTGTAAATTAGCCTTAAGAGATGATGACGGGGGAGGGGATGAGGCGGAAGTCTCGATTGAGGAGGTACATTATATGCCCCAACTATCCTTTTGTTTATTAGTTTATCATTTAACTGTCTGTTTAAAGAAGTTTAAACATCTGGTGCGCCGCTCATCAGTAACTTCTGATTGAGTGGCGGCGAACAAAAGCTGGCAGATATTTGATAAATCAATATTTGAGTGATGAATCTCAAAAGTCTTCAAGTCGAAGATTTAGCATGGGCGGTCTTTCGTCAAAGATATGAAGTTAGCAATTAAATTTCTCCGAAAGATTAAAATGTTTTAGGGACTTTTTGTGGATTCAGTTTCTGCTAATTGCAGAGTTCGCCGCTAATTTCTGTAGTCCTGATAATGAACGATGAAAGAATCGTCCCCTGTGTTTTTTTGGGATATTTTAGTAGTGGCGGAGAGTCCTTGAAGCACCAGTTGTACGTGGTAATCGGTGATATGGTGAATTTGAATTTGAACTTGAATACTTCGATTTCCCTTTGTTTGATAATATGGTAAGCTAGTTGAATAAGTATTTCTCTCAACAGCAGTGCGAAATATTGTTTTTGGTAGCTATCTACTACCCATTAAAACTAAGGAAAAAAGTATGGCCGAAACAAACTATTGGCTGAAAATCGCCAATTTTTGTCATTCAGATCATGACGTAGTTGGCCATCAATGGATTCTGCCTTCTACACTCGAAGAAGTAAGATGAAGGAAAAGTTGAGTTTAAGTATAAATTCTGTGAAGGAAAGAGAAAAAGGTATATATTTATAGTATATCATCATAATCCTTGGTTAGTACAATACATCCGTTTACAGAATTTACGTACCGAAAATACAAGTTAATGTCCACTCCTCCGAACTAAAGTATTTCGCGACTTCGGTTGGCTAGGCATTCCACTTCT
>JAAAKL020002142.1:0-27361 GCA_010016065.2 Carybdea cf. marsupialis auct. non (Linnaeus, 1758) | reverse complement strand
CAGACGACAGAGAGTTCCACAGCTTAGCAGTTCGCGGAAAGAAACTAGTCCCATAGAAAGACTTCTTTACACAGGGGCAACAACAGCATAAGAATGAAGATTTCGAGAAAACCGGGTCGTCCGAGATTGAACAAACCGGGCTGGAACTAAAGGCAACAGTTCATTGGAACACTGCTCGTATTTTAATACATATTTTGACATCCGTAGGTCATGAGAGCTGGCGCATGAAAGCTCAAAACATCCTTCAACATCAACGGCGATTTGCAATTCCAAACTTTAAAGATCAAGTTGATTACGTCTACAGGAGTACAAATGGAAAGGACTTTACAAATTATTTGGAAGAGCTGCATGATAAAGCTGTAGCTGCATTTAAAAGGTCGAATTTACCTGTACATCAACCAGATGGTGACGAGCCGTTGAAAAATATCAAAAAGGTAGGTTGTTACTGAAACGTGAATTTAATCTTTTCGTTATGTGCGCTGGTTAAGGTTGAAGATTTCTATAGCAGATCAGGTCTTTGCGTAATGAATTTATTATTGTCCTATCTTAACACGAATTTGAGGGGTTAATAGAATCGTTCATTCCAGGGTGGGTCTCTTCTCCGTCTGATGTTCTGTACCGACGATTGTGCTATCATATCAGGAAAACGTATTGTTACGTAATTCATTTCTTTTCATCGTAATAAAGTGCTAAAAACATGACTTGACAAACTCTTCATTGAAAGAAAGCACACAACGGTAACACGTTCTTCAAACACCAGTAAACTTGATATCACCATCAAACCTAATACTCAAGAAAATTGAGTTACCGGAAGCGTGTCACTCATATCAGTGTTACTTGCAGCAACGTGTTGCATCCCATCATTTTCTATAAATTATTTAATAACGTGTTTAGTCTTGACACTCCAGGCATTTAATACTACCAGTGCATGGTCAAAGCGCTAGAAAATTTGTTACTCAACACATTCAACACATTCAACACAAGTAATTTTTTTATTGCTTATAAACCTTTTAAATCTTTTGTAATTTAGAAGGCAGCTAGGTCTAATGGTGCTATGAAATTGTTTCCAAGCCAATGTAACTTTCCTGAAAAACTAAAATCTTATCAGATCAGGTCCCTTATCATTATTAACGTCTAGAGAGGGGACTGCAGATCAAGTTAACATGAGTCAACTCAAAAGTGATCTCTTGTATGTGGTTATGTACCCTGGCAAGATAAAGCTTGATAAAAAGCCCCAGAGGAAAACTAAAGTAAATGGAATGTTTACCAGGTTTGGTCAGACGAAGAAACTCTTTACGATTGTTACTAGGCATCAATTACCTATGGACGATGCTAACTTTACCCGACGCTGGGAAATAGCATTACAATATGTAACTTCACAATTGTGACTTTAAGCATACTTTTAGTGCTATCCTTTAGTAGTAGAAGAAAAAAAGGTTTAGTAAGAATGATTGGCAGTACAGTAATTGACGATCGAACCAGTTGTGTAGAAAGTGCTCTCTTAAACACTAGCCATCGTGGTCTAGTGGTTAAGGAATCGGACTCACATGCCAGAGGTTGTGGGTTCGAATCCCACCTAGTCCGATTAAAAGGCTATCGGTTGGGGAAGGTAACGGGAGAAAGCCTCTTTCAATGTGCTCTCTCCCCAAGACATTGCTCACTCTTGCTCACTCTTGCTGGGCAATAGGCTACGTTCGAAATCGACTATGCCACCTGTGCAGGATAAGATTAAGTGAAGTGGATGTCAGAGATGTTTGGTAGGCAACTGCAATCTCTCCCCTCCGACTGGAATAAGGTTACATTTTTTTGGATATATTTACTTCTTTTCACCTTTTGCCAAGAAGGAGATAGCTTAGTCCCTTTCCCCAAATTGGAAGACCTTTTTCTTCTACTGCCGTTATTTCACATTTCTTTTCTTCTATCATACTTGTACTTTCACTATTTGTTCCACTGTTTGGTCTGTATTTATTTTCTACTTGCATATTGAATGCTGACTTCGAATATGTCCTATACAAAACTTTGACGTTGATGCATTCTTAAAAGATGTTATAGAGATAGAACCTATTTCACCACCAAGGCTCGAAAAAGAAACCATGGCCAAGAACCTGAGGAGTGTGCTCCACTGACAGAATCAAACCCATGATCAGATACTCTTTTTCACCACCTGCCAAATCATCTCCTAATCAGTAACCTAAGAACATTTCACTTTCAGATCTCCACTATCTTGAATACAACTGAGCCAAGGGAAAACATTTTAGAACTGAAAAGCTAAGCTTCTATTAATTTACGTCTCGATATCAATTCTGACGATTTGGTACTCTCAGTAGTGTCAGACGAAAAGAGCCTTTTAATACTAAACGAATTCGCTGCTTCGTGCAGTTTTATTCTTTTGTACCTCCAACAAACGTTTTAAGTATTTTGAATACCAGCTTCCTCGTGGCGTCAGAACTGAAATTCCGTTAAAAAGTGCAAAGTATTTAGTATTTTGATCTTCTCGATAAACTTTTAAAGTGGAATTTAAGGAGATGAAGGCTTCAAAAATAGATTTTTGACATGTACACACTACTTTATGTCTGTTTTCTGAACAGTTTATGTAAAATGTGAATTCTTGTAGTACTGTGTAACCTGCATTAGTGCTTCTTGCTCATTGACAGACTTTAGACGAGGTTGTGAACAGCAAAGATAAAGATCCCGGATGGATGTACACCAAAGTGAGACAGATGAGGAGAGACATGAATGAAATGAAAAGACAGCTTCGTCAATGCCGACATACAGCCTAGAATAAATTGCCTCAGAAAGATAACACGACAGTGGTTACTAGAAAAATATCTTTTGTTGAATGTATTTACGTTTAAGTAAATTAAAAATGGCATGAGGTATAATCGATTCATCTGTAGCATATTGTGGCTACTGAATAATAAAAGTTTGTCGCAATGCATATATAATTTTCGAGAAATTTTGTAATTTTCCTTTGTTGTTTTCTATGCTAAGGAGTCGGTAGTTATAATCAGTTCGAAAAAGTATCAGAGAAACGAAACATGTTTCCCCGAGAACTATGCCAAGCGGTTAACTCTATCTAGGCTGATCATTTTTGAGATTTCCACAATTTTGAGCGGAGGGGTTTTTAGCTGAGAGGGTATATAAAAGCTGGTAACTTCTTTTGTGAGTGATTTTCATTGATGTATGACATCTTTTAGCATTCTTTAAATATCTTTCTGTCAAGGAAAAGTTTACTCTAGATATTGTGAGTGATAACATCATACGATAATCAGAAGTTGACCAGAAACTAAACACGTCTTTAAAATACATTGTTGAAATAGCATTAACTACCAAAACTATTATGGCATGCTGCTCCACCCACTGTAAAACTGTAGCCTACAAGAAAACATTGTTGTCGTGTCAACATCTGGTATCCACTCGTGAATATCGGCATTCAGCTATAGACAGTTTTCAAGCCTAGTTCTCAGTGACAAGCGACATTAATTTGTTCAAATATCTATAACCGCTGATCAGCCCATGAAAACTTCAAATTACAAACATTATTGGAGGGGATTTAAATTTAATAGTTTTTAGTAAGAATAAGAACATAGCAAAGTAAAATGGGGCTGTAAATAATATAAGTTGTTTATTTACTCTATGCACTGTGGACAGCAAATTAACGCATATATATCTATATAAGTAGAGGAAAGGTCTCACCAAATCCGTAAGTGCAGCGCTGAACATTTTCTCGTTATCAACCAGGCCTTGTTTTCAACTGATCACCATGTTCTTTTTTCTCTGGCTGTCTACTCAAGTCAACTCAATCGCTTCTCTTTCTAATCTCAAAACAACAATCTAATAACGTCATTCGATGACCGTCTCTTTGTATGCAACGGAGTGCGAAATATCACACTCCTTTACAAATAGCTTGTTTTCTGATGGAGAAGAGATTGGCCACTACAGGGCAAAACAAGAAATTTTGCCCTGTCTTGGCAAAATCCGTTCCATAACTCCTGGACAACATCCCCTGTATCAACCCTCGGATGTTCCCCCCCATGCAAGTTGGCTTTACACATACTGCAGTCTAACTAGTTGGTGATACGAAATTTGAACCATTGAATACTTCGTAGATGCTTACATCGAAAAACGTGGTCATAATGAACAAGTATGATTACTCGTCTCAAAAGTTCATTCTCATCAAATTTCGTACCTGGAAAGCCGATTCACCTGTTGATCTATAGATCAAGAGTCGCAACCTTAGCGTAAAAACAAATTTTAAAGGGACTCTGTCAAAAATCACACAAAATCTGGAAAAAAATTGCGTAAGTAAAATTTTCAATAACAACAGCTTTTTTTAGATTTTACTTCTAAGAAAGTCGCAAAAGGTTGACTCTTTTGTTTCCCCTGAGAGGTGTTTGTTCTTCTTTTTGTCGTTCCAAATTTAGGAAGCCTTATCGTTTGCATGAGTCAGAATTTTAATCAAGGTGTTTTGAATATATTTTTTAGAAAGAATGTTAACTTATCTATACACCATTTGATCTTCTACAATTTAAGTATTTTATCTCTTCTGTTGATTATGAAAATGAATTTGGCAATGACAGATTGCCCAAGCTACTGAGAATACTCAAAGAAATACTTATTGACTGAAGAGAGAGAAGATTAATTTATTTTGCAATAATACTTAAATAAGACTTTAAGCATCACAGTAGCTTTCTAAGAAACAAATTCAGGAAAGGTGTACGTCAAGGTTTTTCCCTCTTGGTATCATTATTTTAACATTTTCAGAAGCCATGGAATGGAAGTGCTTCACTCCGTTGAGAAGGATGTCAAGGCTATAGGTACGTTAATTCAAGCAGTGAGATGTACTGAAGATTAGGGAATGCTATCAAGCTCAGAGAAAGGCCTTTAAGATGTTACATGTCACTAAATGACTGAGCTGAAAGATATGCAAGGAAGATCAACTTAAAGGAGATTAAAACTATGAAAATAGGCAGGTAAAGATCAGAAGTGAATGTGGCTATCAATGGAAAGAGACAGAGACAGAGAGACAGAGAGAGTTGAATAAACGGGAGAATTCAAATGCTTGGGAAGCAGCATTCAATGGCCAATAGAAAAACAACTATTAACAGAAAGGCTGATCTTGAACGTTACGAAAAGAATGCTAAAGAGTCTCACATGGAGTGTACTACTATCTGACTTCAAAGCTTAGAAATTTACAAAAAGGGGGACCAAAACCATCGATGTAGCTTAGATGCGGTTTTGAAGGAGAATGTTGAGGATAAGCTGGACTCATAGGCTGATTAATGGAAATGTTGTAATTGGGTTCAGTGAAGAAAATATTCTGAAAGAGATCATAAAAAGAAAAAAGAATTGGCTGTTCACAACCTCAGTCACAAAAATTTCTTGAAATTAGTGATGGTTATAGGGGACTTAGTTAACATTGGAATCGTTAAATAGTAGTTGAAGATATTATTTGTAATATGGAGATTGTTTAATTTGAATACATGGCAAAAGAGAATATCCTGCTTTTATTGGCATCATTATAGTGTGCAGATTGTGTAATAGATCCTGACTGATTAGAATTACAGTAAGTCATACCCATTGTATCAATGCAATGATGCGAGAAAATGGTTTGACTGTCATCTAAGGAAAGTCGTCAAAAATGATTTGCAATACCGCATGTATAGCAACGTTTCTCTAAAAAAATCAAGCTGCCTTCGTCTTAAAATTACACGATGGCCACAAAAACTAGTTCTTTTTATATGAATGATGACTTTAATATATTTCCTAACTCCTTGGTTGATTCCTAAGCATAGATTGTTTGTAGATCACGTCATGCAATAAAGTAATATTTCAAGCATCCATAATGTTTGTCGTCCCTTAACGTAGCACTCGCAGCTAATTACAGTTTAGCCCGTAAAACATATCTGTGTCCCTCCAGTTTATTGAGACCTGTAATGAGAGGTAAATCTCTGTTGGGATTGGAAGTTCTCAAACGTTTCCAATACACGCTTACCCCAAATGTCGAATACACTATTCCCTTTTGGGAAGCCAAGTAACCCTGCCACCCCAAACATATCCTCTGATAAAAAGCAGAAACAATAATTTTTTAAGTATCCTTTCTCAAATATGAGACCTTTGAGATATAGTTTGGACTTTGGCTAATCAAAATTGCTTTCCACTCTAAAGTTTTATCGTCATAAGAAATTTTCAATCGTTCCTGTTAGCATGACATTTAAAATAGGTACTGGATTCTGACGTAATTTTTGGTAGCAAGCTGCTAGATTATCTCAGTAGAGCTTCAAAATTTTATGCCAGAACGTGAACACTATGAGAGTATCCAATTTCCTGTATATTGAAGTAAACAGATCTTCTTATGACAATTAAATTGTCTTTATCTACTCTTCAACATTTCCAGCAATAGGCACATTCATAACGTCCATTATTCCACGAAAAGCACTTAAAGAGGATATTCCTTGGCACTGAAAAAACCTCGTTGACTGACTCACTCACTAATCCTCGAGCACTGTGCGGTGCGTAGAGACAACTTGACACACAAATGCTCGCCAGTGCTGACGATCAGCAGCGAGCTAGTCCAACTAGCTGACCGGATCAAACTATTACAATAAACTGGTAGCCATCGTTATATCGTAGAATCGGTTAACTCTGTTCTAACAGGTCTTGCTAAAATATTAAAGGAAATACTAAATAAAAAGCAATTTGGATTTTGCTACATTGATATTTATCTTCTTTGGAGATCGTCAATAGATAACCTGATCGTACAATAATATTTTGATTCCCAAATACTAGTACATTTCATTTATTTAAATGCAAAACATCAAGTTTCTGATATACTGTGTAGTTATGAGTATTAGATGAATGAATATGAATTGTAGAGCTCCTAAGCTTCATGGCGGCAATGTCGTAACTGGTCTTTAATACCCCGTACATCTCCCTTCATCTCTCGTACTTTCATGTGCATCCATCCGGGATCTTTTCCTTTGCTCTTCACAACTTCATTCAAAGTCTGTTTAAATGAAAGAAAATGGAAAAAAAGAACATTTTATTATATATGCAAATATTGTAGATGGAAAATGAATTCAAGCGAATAAATGTCAAACCCTAGTAAGCAGGAAGTAAACAACGTTAATATGGTAGGATCTTTCAAACAGAATGTCGTTTTCTTAACTATCTGTTACTAACAATTTGATTCAAAAGTTTCCGCTTGGCTATTATATCAATGACGTCATCAGCTTCAACGGCGTTGTAAATTCAAATATTGAAGAATGGTATGTTATTTATCGTGTTCATCAAAATTCAAAGATCCTTATTTTATCCAAAGTGAGGGCAGAATAAGAGAGTTTACTATTTTAGTGTCGTCATGAAAAAGTTTGTCAATTTCACGTGACCAGCAGACGAATTTTATGGAAAAGGCAAAAACAAGAAAATGTTATGAGAATTCAGTGTGTATTTTCTTATTTAACTGTGAGTGGCATTAAACACTACAAACTGAATTTATATGGGTAAAGTATAGCGCCAAATTTTAACTGTGCGAGGCTTTTTGGACAATCCATGGTGCGCAGCCTTCAAAACTCTTCTGCTTTTGTGGTATTAAGTGAGATAGGGAGAGGGAAGGGAGGAAAGTGTCATTATTTGTTGGAACTGGAATGCAATAGTTGCTAATGTGTGTAATGTATATCGTATTAAAAATAACTTCTGTCTAAAACTAGAAAAGCGTTATCTGAACTTTAACTAAATTTTAATACTTTTGGTGTATACAAAATACTCCAAAATGTTATTAGTAAAACCAAATCCTTTTCCTCTTGTTCTCTATCCAAAAATTATATAAGCTTCTTTTCCCAGACAAATTCCGTCTGCCGGGATTACTGAGGAGATAAGGTTTCTGTAACTTTAGTATGAAAAGCTGAGCTACCCTTGTGTGAAATAGTAAATCTTTCATAGGTGTACATCGCAACTCATTCTGGGTTATTTAACAACTTGCAAATATCACAAGGATATTTGCAGTTCTAGAGTGCTTCCTAACTCTACTTATACAGCGTGTCATTGGTTCATTTCTCATAATGACCAAGATATGTTCAATTCTGTAAACAAGGAGATGACTCGTTCACCCTACGTACCCCGCATCTCACCGACATTTGTACAAACAAATGACATTGCCTGCATTTTAGGTAGATAGACAGTCCTTAAATGGTGTGGCTTGTAGCTTAAACAAAGAAAGTATCACCTAAGTGTTTGCTGGAGTATAGTACCGGATAATAGAATTAACAATCCATGGCATGGCAATTTTGGGTACAAAGGGTACTGTTTAGATCCAAATGCCTGATGTTAATTACTGATATTCAAAACTCTGTTAATAAAAGAACGTCATTAGAGTATTACAAGACCAGTGATTGTATACATCCACAAAAACAAGACCTCACTTACATCAAATATATTCTCAATATTCTTAACACCTGTGTGACACCTGTTGTGTTGTTCGGCTTAGAATGTGTCACCTGGACGTCAAAAACCCTAAAGAAACTGACAATTTTCCAAAATCACCTGATGAGACTCATGACTAACAACAGACTTTCCGACCAAATCAGAATTTAAACCCTTTTGAAAATCATCAAATTCACTCCTATTACATCTAAAATACAAAGTAAAGTATTGAACGCTACGGACACACTAAAAGAACAACAGCTTGTGTCAGCAAGATCTTTCTAGAAGGGAAGGTGAACGAAAAGAGATGCAAAGGGTGACAACAGAGAATATGGCACGACTACTTATAAGACTGGTTGAACCTCGACCTGGAGACGCTGAACGCTGCCGTGGAAGATCGAAAACTATGGAGACATATTTCACATGTCTGTGCTCAGTCTGCCGAAGCCAGAGAAAGCGAAAAATGATGATGAACGAATGATAATTGTATATATTATCCTTAATCTTAACGTGTTAACGAGAAAGCCCTTAGATACAAGAAAACCTTTCATCCTTCCTATTTTGATGCTTACTTGCAATGTTCTGTGAAAAAACAATTTATTCAAGATCATTTTCGATTTAGTTCTTGGGAATGGTCAGTAAACCGCGTCTGTAAATGAAAAATCCAAACAAAAAAGATAAGGCTAAAAGCCTCATCATTAGCATCACTAGCAGCATCATCACGTGCATTGAACCTGTGAATAGGAAGTCCTCTCCTCGATCTTCTTATAAATTCCTATTTCTTGCTAGCCGTACCCACAGCTTTTGAGATTGAGCAAGATCGTCTTGCCACCTTTTCCTCATTTCCCCATTTTATTTTCTCCACTTTCTTGGTTCCTAAACATCCAGTCGACTTTTTTCTATTGCGCATAGCAAATTGAGTATCTAAGGCATGCACTTTAGATAGGATACTGTTTTGTGGCAGTACTGGAATTCTTTACTAAATACATTGAAATCTAAATACATAGCTAAACACAACAATTTTTCACTAAATAAAACAATTTAGCACAGATAGTAAAATACGTAAAAGCGTTATCTAAAAATTATCTAAACAACGAAGAAAACAATAAACAATAATAGCACCTCAGAAAATAGACAACAAGACCGGAATGAGCAATGTTAAGTATGAACAGATGAAAGGCCGCCTCATTCAAAAGCTCAAGGACTTATTTTAAAAAATCTTTATAAAATCGGTTTACAAGATTGATAATAATTTCCGGTAGATTTTACAACCCAAATTTTGATTATACCACTGCATACTTCACTTCAATAATAAAGCACGCCAGTCATATGACGATAATAGACAGATCCTTGGCATTCGTGACTTAAGATCTACTGTACTTGAGGTTCACCCAGGGTAATAGAGCGCACAGGAGCGTACAAGGGTTTCATAATAATGACATACATAAATTATATCATTCCCTAATCTCAAGTGTGTTTTTAGAAGAGAAGTAGTATCCAAACTATTAACTTACCGAAAATTAGTAAGCAGCAACATCCGAAAATTAAAGGAAGTAACTTCCCGACGTAAAACGCACAGGCTGCCTAATAAATGCACGTAATCTCACTCATTTCCCTACTATTTAGAGGCAGGGTCAATATAAATAACAATCAGATAGAATCATCATTGGAAAGTTAACTGAACTAGTTAAAAGTCGGGGAGGCAGCTCGACTATAATCTGGATCCCAATCAACCAAAGTTTTGTTTTAAGTTAAACTGAACAGCCTTGACATCCAAACTCAGATGGTCCACTTTTTGCTGCATAAAAGCTCATTTGTCGCAATCTGAAGGTGGAATTCGGTGCCCATATCACTCTCAAACTACATAGAGTCTAAGCTGTTTAGCACGTTTGGGACAAGCTGAGAGTGAATGGAAAGATTCGAAGAGACCTGTTTCCAAAATATACAAGATCTTGTCACAATAATGAAAATGTAATAAATATGACGACAGCCAATTTTACTGGAAAAATTACTACTATCAAAAACTTAACACTTACCCTCTTGATGTTTTTCAGCAGTGTATCACCATTCGATTGATTTGAAGGCAAGTTAGATCTCTTGTACGCATCGACTGCCCTAACATGTAAGTCATCTAAGAAGTCTGAAAAGTCCCTTCCTCTTGCTTTCTTGTATACATAATCCACTTGATCTTTAAAATTAGGAATTGCAAACTTTCTCTGATTTTGCATGATGTTGTGGGCCTTCATACGCCAGCTATCATGACCTGTGAGTTTTAGAAATATAAAAAAAGTAAAACAACATATTTATGAATTCGCTGTAGTAGATCGATCATTTGTTGATCATTTTTAATATCCAATTCAACCGCTGAGGCGTTGTGCATAATTTCTTAGTTTGACTTAGATCCAACAAGCTTCAAACTTGCCCATACACATTTTCACTTTTTGTTATAATATGTTTGGAGGCCCAAAAAGCTATTTTAATGACATGACAGATCTACAATAAATTTCTGTTTAACAAATGACAGTGTAGTCAAAAAGACGTTAAAGTTTGCAACGACAAACGGTTATCTTCAGCTTTCATGTTTCATTTACTGCATGTCCTCTAAAATGAAATTGTGATATGGCAAGTGCGAGATTAAGGACACAGAATGTTGTAATACTCACCGTCCTTTAAGGAAAAGTACCAGAAGTACACGTCTTCTCTTTCCTCGTTAGAAATGTTGTAATGCTTTTCTGTTAAAAAGGATAATTAAAAAGTTTTTCATCTCCTGTCAAGGATACTGAGAAAAGTTGTGTTATAAACAAAAAGTCTCCCGGATCACAGATGTCATTCCATAATTTGAACAATGTTACATATGGGTTCCCACTAGTTTTAGTAGCAAGCATTTTTTACTGAGTAGAAAAACACCCAGAAAATATATGAATCTATAGTCATAAAATAGAGGGCAACGGATGCAGTTTTCCCCTCATAGTTATACAAATAAGGGGTATTTGACGCTTTACCTCCTGTTCTAGTCCTCTTATTAGCAAGTGTATCGTTACGCACATCAGGTGCTACAATGTAAACAGTTTGTTAGGAGTCATTTTTGTTGGACTGCAATGCTTCGACCAGATTTGTTCATATTTCAAGTATCTTTCGCCACACCCATTCGAGTACAATCAAGTTTAAATATTCCTTTATCATGCTCCTGCAGAAGGGATAATCTAAAAGAGCGGTTGTATGACTTACAGTATAATAGTATTTATACTTTCGGAAAAACTGCTTTAAACTTTCCTGTTATAGGAAATTAAAAAGTTTGGTAATCTGAAAATCCCAAAGTTTCATTTCAGGAAAGTAACAAGGATCTCTAATTACATTCCTGTAGAAGAGTATTAACGCAGTGGCAGAAAAGCATGATAATGGAAACTTCATAATTCAAAAATCAGTCTTATTTGGAGTTTTTTCTGTTATGAAATATTTTCTCATTATATTTTCTCTATTTCTCAATATCAATCAATTCCCAACGAAAGGAAAAGAGGGTGGAGCAAAACACAATTGCAAACATTTTGTATCCCTTTTTTAATTTAGATAGACCATCGACAATCCTACGTTGCTTTTGTACAGGATCTATAAAAACTCAACTATTGTTGCCATTACTTTGGCATGTAAGAAGTACGAAAGTAGATAGCTTGAGATCAACTTCGTACTGTCGTCACGTCCTTATTGGGGTACTAGTTCGTCTTATCAAGATGATGTCGTGGTTTAGTTAACACATTTGGTATTAGAGGTATTTTATGATTTCTCAAAGCATCACAAATCAATAATACCTGCTGTTTGATGGGGAAATCCAAGCCTTTCTTTGTTTTATCGGCAAAGAAGTCAATAAAATTCTTCAGCTATTAAAGTCATTTGGCTTGATAATTTTCAAGACTCGCATCGTAGGGCAGTGAGATTTTGGCAATGAGCAGATGTACACAAAATAAGCGCCTATGCAAAATCAATATAAATAAATGTGGTTCCATGCGCAGCTGTCAGATTGAAGCAGAGCTTGGGTTCGGACCATTAACTCTTTGTATGATTGTCCATCTCTCTAGCGGATGCGCTAACTTTACTTGCATAAAATTAATCATATATTTATATCCTAATATCTCTACGGCACAGTAATAAACTGGAAGAGATCAAACTGGTTCAATTTAATATCTTCTGATATTTATATCGTAGGCAATCATCGCAACTTACCAATGTGTTGTATGTCGCGCTTCACATCCTCAATTCCCTTTGTAAATGCATTGTCATAAGCATCAGCCATTTTTCGTTGCTCCTTTATTCCGTTATGGGTTGAGTGCAGTCCATCGATTATCTCTTCAAATCTCGAGATAGTACCCCGTAATCTGAGGCAAGAGTCTTCCGAATTTTCATCTAGAATATGATCAAATGGGCTATCAGGGTTGGGCCGTTGAGAACTCGTGTAAGGACGGAGTGTGCGTTCTGGATTGATGGGCGTTTTAGATCATTCAATGTTTTCTTTATCGTTGATACGAAGTTTTGTACCAGACAAAGTTGATGAGGATCAGAAAAAATCGAAGTGAAAATGGGGCAAATATAACATTTGCTATATAATGCTCCTCTTTTACGATCAAAACATAAAAAATGCATATTTCTGGAAGTATTTATAGGGCACTTAAAACATTTCACCTGAATCAAGGATATGTGATTACCCTTGACTGAAATAGGTATGAAATTTTCACTTTTCATGATTTTTCACTTATCTGTTAAAAAGCCTATTTTACATACGAAAATAAAACATTTTCTAACTAGGTTATCTTCATTTTTTTTTAAAATTATAATAAAGTCACATTTTACTCTTCACGCATTCCCTAGTCTTGAAATATCAAAAGTTAAATAATGAGGGCTACAAACGACCCTATTCCAATGTAAATAACTTACCTCTCAAGATCTGGACCCTTCTAGAATCGGCTAAGGTCATGTGTCACAAAAGTATGTATAAGAATACATTTTATAGAGATATTATAAGACTACATAACGAAAAATAGTGGACTGGTTGCTCCGAATTTTGTAAAGCAGCATAAACGTATAGGGAGACATGGCGTTTAAATTAGTAAATCATTACCTCATGCAAAATCTTTGATATGCAACTTGATCAGGAGGTTAAATGATCAATCTACAATCGCCTTTATAATCAAATCGAACTTCACTATCCTGAATAAGTGCATTTTGCTAATCTTCAAGATAAAAATATAAGACTCTTTTAACATGACTTACGTTCAAGAGTTCTCTTTTGTGCTTGATCCACTTTAGTTTCAAATGGGCGAGTAGGCAAACGTGATGGGTTAACCTGATCTGCTAGAATCCAAGGAGCCTGAGTACTAAAGATGGACATGATGTCACTCCTCTTCATAACATACTCAGGGAATGGATTATATTCTTTAGCTTTCTGCGCCAAAACTTCAGGGATCTCGCTTCTTCTCTGTGGCTTTTCAACTTGTTCATCCATCTCCTTCTGTCCTTTGTCTACTTCGCTGTCTAAATTCTCCTCTTTTGATTTCAAATCGCCATACTTGTTTTCTTCCATTTCTAACTTATCTTCCATTTCGTCACACCCAGGGTACTTCTTAGCAGAAAGAGTAGAAGATAACTTCTTATAAAAATTGAGATTGATGCATATTGAACCTTTGAAGGCAATGTCCATTCCCAGCAATGTAACATCGCAATCAAGTCCCATGCACGCAGTGAGACTGGAGTCAAAACTTCCAAAGACTTCAAGTTTCCGTATTTCCAGCATTTTTTCTAATACCGCGGTTACCATTGCCTTTCCAATTTGAACTCCTACTTGAACCACCGCATTTACACCGTCCAAGATACCTTGTGCTAAGCTGAGACACTTTTTGCCGATGTCTAAAATTCCAGTTCCAATATCCAGCATAAAGTCTGCGACTCTACTAAAGGCATTGGCTATCTACAATTTAGGAAACAGTGAAGTGTAATAGAGTCTCATACGCTTCAGGATCTAATGTTTAAAATTCATATCGTTAATAAAGCTGTAGCTATAAATGTTATCCAAGCAACAGATTACAAGTTTTTGTTTTGTCAATATCTATTGTTTTGGAATGTGCTGTGAATAAACACGGACCTGATGATGAAATTTTGAAATTTAAATAATAGGACAACAGATCTAAATTCGAATGCTACGATTTAGCATTCCTTTGATCCTACATAGCATTCTGTTAAATAGTGAAAGCTTGCTTACCCAACACACCTCCACCCACACCAACCACATACACCCCCTCTTTCGCATCCTGCAAGATATGTAAAGACCGTACCTGACAGGGTTAGAAGCTGGCTGCAAGTTTTTGACTGGCTTGCTATAGGGGCTTGGTAGGTAGGGATTTCCATAAATGCTGCAAGGATAAAATTACTCTTACAATACCCTTGCTTATAGAGCATTTTATTCTTCGACAAACCATTCCAACTCGTATTGCAATATTATTACCAGAACCTTATGATACAAGCAAATTTTGATATTTAGAGGATATCTTCTGCATTGCTTCTACCGTTTTGGTGGAGATTAGATGTGCAATCAAAGTTAAGAAGATCTAAATTCGCCTCCTCTCGTCTCTTGAAATGAACACCATCGCCTTCCACTACGACTCTCACCTGCTTAATAGGAAGTTAAAGTGTATTTCAGAATGTTTATGTTATATTGACACCTCGAGTGAGGAACACAAGGATAACATGCTGCCAAAGCACCTTGCCGTATAAGACAAGAATCAAAATCTTTTGAAAATGTCGTTTAATTACCTTTAGGCCAACTTGTTGCAAAGTAGCTCCTACTTTGTTGAAAAATTTTTTGACTTCGCATCCAGCAATGCAAATGAGATTTGGTGCTTTCCACCTGCACTTGTTCCAAGATGGACATCCACACCATGACCAAAATATTTTGAAACAATGTGGATTCCAGTCCAAGAAGGGAATACAAACTGTACGAATGAAAGATTACCAATAATTTGAAGTCTACAGATGATTATTGTGAGCAAAAACTACTTTTGTTAAGTAAGTTTATACTACTTTATTAAGTAACTTTTAAAAATAAAAGTACAAGTTACGTATCATTAACAGTACTCATTGGTGCCCAATAGCACCCTATTGACATCTGCCTAAGACGTATGTTACCCTCTAACAATGCTATAGAACCACCAAATAGCGATAAAGTATGCCTCTTAAAGGAAACTTTTTGGGGGAGTTATCTGTATCAAGATAACAGAAATATGTCCTAATTTTGACATTAACATCGTAGCACTTTTGACCATTACCATGATCACAGTTCTTTCCCCTATGGAAGTACTTCCCTTTATTTAACAAAGCTCCATTGAAAGCAAAATAAAGTACCCTATACGAACTATTTTTGACTTATTTGACACTTTTCCGTTACCTGTCAATATTTATAAATCTTGAAGGTGATCTTTTTCCATTCTTAGCAAAGAAAACAATTCGAAAATCCATTTTCAAGACAACAAACACACCATTGCCCTCTGAAAGCTGTGGACCGTAAAGCAGCATAGTGTTGCCTTCAAAGCTGACTGGAAAGTCTCAAATACAGCATTTAAGCAAGTATATCTCCACCAAAGAGCTATATCCTTGGCCTTCAATCAGCTTATTATCCAACGCCAAAGCACAGAGACAGAGTGGCTGAAAGTTTCGAATGATATAGTACTTAACATAAAAATCAAAAGATAACGCTATTATTCGACCACAGAATCGTTCTCCGTTGTTCCGGGGCTAGAGTAGGAGTAATGGTATGGATCTAATCTCCTCCAAGTTCTATCTTCATAATAGATATTAAGTAGCAAAGATAGGCTATTACGTTTTGGCGTCAAGTTTAGCGTTAATTTCCTACCTCTGCCCATTGATATTTCTCTTGTGCATGAGACCACTGTTTGAGATCGTTAACCGATATCTGCCTCCCATTTCCCAGTAATCCAAAAACACCTCGTTGTATTTAGTTTTTTAACAAGATGGAAGCAGAAATGAAAAGAAGATATTTGCTGGATGAAGGCTTGTGTCAGTGACGTAAAGTCATGGATGTCCAGCCCGCTGCTGATTAAACAAACTGGTGCTTTTCTATCATTTGTTCAAACGTGTCATTTCTAATCCTACCTTCTCAAAATCAGGGCATCTTGTTACAAAATTACGTTAAATGATCGTAAGATTGACCTCATAATTATCGGATCATGAAAACAGCTAGATACGATAAAGCTACACACAGTTCATAGCGAGAGTAGTCACATTTGTATGCCAACTTTTAGCTAAGACATTTGGTGTCGTCTTGGACAACATGTATACTGACAATCAAATTAAGAACGCATCCGAATCAGCACATTTCACCCCAACAACAGCATGCTTATACACGCCTTTTTTACATTTAATATAGACAATGCTAACCGTCTCTTATATGGCTGTTCTGATCAAGACTGATTAGAAAGTGTCGGAAACACCGCTTCCAGACATGCTATACTCTGCATGCTGTTCTTAGCACGTATTTCAAGCATAACAAGGTATCCCAAACGTTGCTTATACGTATATACCATTGTATCTGTACATCTTTACATAAATCGAAAGTCAAGGTAAGTATTCTCTTTGATTAAGAAACGTCCTCTTACTCCAACAATTAAATACAAACTATAATAACGAATAGGTAGCTACGTGCTAGATCAATGCTATGAACCACAGAGCCTTTAAATAAGATAAGAAACAACCAGTCTTCTAACTCTTCACTTTAATAAGTTTCTTTACTCCAGTTCATTGGGGGCCTTAATGACAACCCTCTCTAAACAAATTATTCGTGATACAGAAATTGATACAAGCAAGGAACAACGCGTTCATTGGAAAACTGAAAGCTTTGTCATACGGCCTTTCTTCAGAGTTGTACACGACAACAGTGCAGATGAAATTCAACCAAGATATAGTACATTAAAAGACAAAAGCACTACTGAGCGAACGAAATGCATCAAGATTTGAATAAAGAAATACATTCTAACAGAAATATAAAGAAGCAACGAAATACAGATGGAAGAATGCACAAGGTTAAAATAGTCGTGAGTTAAATGCAAATTCCTTTGGTCTGCACAAATCGTGATCTAATTGTTTAATGAATACGGCCTCCAAAATTCGGAGATGGAGACTGAACCTAGCACGTGCTAAAACCGAGAAACAACCCTCTCTGGGTTTACTATCTCTCTAAAGAATCAAACAAGCTACATTTTCCATTACTCAATTTCAAAGTAACATACTTATGGCACTAGTTTCTTAAATGGAACATATTTGTACGTCAGCAATGCTTGGATAATTATCTGGTAGGCAGACTACGTATAATAGGTGCATAAATACTATCATTGTTTTTATTATTGTTTGATTATTGTTTAATCCTATCGTTTTGTGGTTTATTAGGATAAATACCTTATGCAGTAGTGCAGTACATCCATCAGCTTGAAAGTTAAATAGGCATTTTCACGTTCTGATTTTGATTTTTTTTGCAAATGATCAACTTTTACTCTAAGAGATGGAGTGGGATAATGGAGACCTATTCCAGTCCCTTAGGACAGGACAGCAAATATCGTCAATGAATTATTCACGCCTTGTAATTCAGATAGGTAAAGTCGATATGCAGTCAATTAATGTTACCTGAATGTTTGAGATAATTTCACACTATGACAACTACAGTTTCTAAATTTAACGTACCTTCACCACAATTCTTTTTACAATCTTCCTGCATTGCCGCTTTTTTCCTTTCCAATTCTTCAATTTTTTTGTTATTCCTTTCTCGGAATCTCCTAAGGTTATCTTTCCACCCTTGCACTTTGGCTTTAGCATCTTCCAATTTCGCTTTAGCTCTTTCGAGAGTTGCCTTGGCCCTATCAATTGCAGCTGAAGCCTTCTTGGCAATCATGTCCAGGAATTTCTTAATCTCTTCTGATATTTTCTTCAAACTGAAATGCAGCTTCCCTATAAACTGCATATTTTAAACAAGTATTATTCAAAGTAATCTTCAAGCAGGTAAGTATCCATGGAAGGAAAGGGGACTAGTTACTCTCCCATATTTGACCCTGTCGTCATATTAACTCTAATGAAATTAAAGTACCCCTCTCTATTTTATCATTGACAAAGTTTTGCTGCAAAATTTAAGCTGCCCCTATCATACTAAGATATTTTTTAAGTGTCTGTCTTCAAATATTTTTTCCACCTACCTTTCGACCACCCTTGATGCTGAAACAAGATTTAGTAGGTGAAGCGAGGTGACTATCTTTGAGAGATTTAAATTCAAAATAAAACAGTACAATTATTTAAGTCAACTGAAATATACCTAAGCTTTCATAAGCAGAATAAAATAACGCCAATTTAAGTGAGTCAATTAAAATCAAATGGCACATGGCACATGGCACAAATTGCACATGGCACATGGCACATGGCACATGGCACATGGCACATGGCACACGGCACATGGCACATGGCACATGGCACATGGCACATGGCACATGGCACATGGCACATGGCACATGGCACATGGCCCAGCTCTGTGACTGGATATCTAAGAGTGAGTCCTATATAACATAAGGCCCATGGCTTCTGCATCAGTATTTGTAGATTAAACCTAAAATCTATGCATGAATATTCTGAGGTCGATGAGGTTTAGAGTAAAGAACTAGAGAATATGGTCAAATAGAGTATAAAACAAGAGCAATAGAATAATGGTATGATGCTGGTACGATCTGCTTCGTTTACATATAACCTGTACTTAGTGAATTTAATCTGTAGCATATTGTTTTATCCCGTGATATCCCATTTGAGCATTTTAGTTGTTTTTAAAGTTTAATAACTTAGTTTTGTTAACAAGACAATGGTATTGGTTATAATGTTTATATATAGAGAGAAATAGTGGCATGTACTTGTCAGACGGAGCGGAAGGTCTTTTCTGACAGTGGTTTCTTTTCCTGCAATTTCTAAATAATCACAATAGCTTTAAAGTTGATATTCATATAATTTTCAAACACTTCCTTATAATCTTTTGGGCATAAAAAATTCAGCCAACTCCTACAGATCAGGCATTGACTTTATATCCAATTGACACTAGGTGTATCTTCGAAATATTTTCCCGGTTTATCCTGTTTACAGTGGCTGAAGAACAGGTCAGCTCTAAAAGTAAGGAGATTCCCACGCATTAGAGGCTCAAGAATAGATATGAAATACTTTATGCTGACGTCACTATTCATAGGTCACGCGATTAACTTTAAGGCGTATCTAAGGTATTAAAGATACCTTGAGCCACGTTTTAAATGTTATTAGCACACCTAACACGTTTTTATGGTAATCCTGTTAAGAGAAATAAAAGACCCCTACTTCTACCTTTTAATAGAAAAAAGCACCCCTGACTGTATTTAATTGCGTAATAGCACAGTATTTGTAGCACAAACTGATTCTCAGTTATCAATCGTTCTTATAAGTTTAAATTACTTACTTTGAAAGAGGCGTCTTGCAAGCTGCCGTAAGATGCTTGGACAAAAAGTTCCGTTCTCAATATGCCAAACATGTCAGAGGTCATGTTAAAGATTATTCCTTGATCGGTAACCTTTATAAGGACGTACTTCGACATTCCAAGAAGTGACATATAGCCCTCAATATGAACTTGGACAGAATCATCCGAGATTAAAACGAAGCACTTGGGTCCTTTTGTGTCATCTGTATCTGACCTTTGAATTGTAATAAGGCCACCGCCTAACTTCAAAGGTGACAGCTCAACATCGATTTTGATAATATCGTCACTTATTTGTATTTCACATTTCACTGTGAATCCAAGGATGTTGATGGTACCCTTAAGGTAAAAACCAAATGGGATATCAATATCCAAGTTCTCGATTTGCTTTCCTAACAAAAGAAACAAAAAATTGCAGTGTTTACAAGAAAGAAACATAACAGATTTGAGTAAAGCATCGAATACATGTTTCAACAGAGCATGAACGAGATGCTGCAAGCACTTTTGTATTTGACAGATAACGTATTAATTATTCGATCCCGAGTTTTCACTTCTTTGTAATTTTCAGCTTTATTTATTTCAATTTGTTGGTTTTAGAAAAAAAGATGATGTCAAAAAATAGAATTAAAAGTGTTTGGATAATTGATATTTTATCTATTTATCATATAAGATGGTCTTTAACTTATTTAGCCCCATTAGATTTGTTTGCAAGGTAAAAGATATAAGTTACTGGTTTTAATAAAGAGTGCATTAACTATCCCCTGAATCTCTTTTTATCTCGTCATAAAATGATGTTGCATTTCATACGCTTCACAAAAATCCTTAAACAACATCCGCTGTTTGGGTCTTTTTGTTTCTTTGCAAGTAAACAGGTGCTACGATTAGTGCCGTCATTTTTGCTGATATTAGGCACAAAGATACTGTAGATCAATCGTCAGCCAACTGGGGTCAACGTATCAATAAGTTATCAACAAATGATATGCATAGGCCTATTGCCTATTATAAACCATTAGAAATCCATAAAATTCGTACATTCGCAGTTTTATGATGTGCAGAGCTGCACAAGTTGGACTAACTATACGTAATTGTACATAATGTTCTATGTTCCGTAATGGCCCACTAAAGGTAGCAAACTAAAAAAGTTATTAATATTAGTTATATTTTATTTATAGCAAATAAAAGCACAACAGTTAAATTGTCTTGGGTGGGTTGGGAGCATGTTACATATCCTTCCGTAAGAAATATCATGAAAAGCCATATTTCGTAGTTGCTTCAGGGGTAGCCTTTTAATTTAAAGGATCTGATAATTAACAGAAAATAACCTAAACATCTCTTGTCAACATTCAAAAATTTCAAACGTTCTAGGGGATAACCCTAGCTGTTAGCCCTCCGCACAAAACGTTTGCCATTAGCCTCTTACTGACGACTCCTTTTGAGATTTCTGGGTAGGCTGTTGTGCAAGAAATTCCATAAATGTTCCTATATACCTTTTTCTTAATCGCTTGAATGCATTTAATCGTACAAAGAATAATTACTGCACGCCGTAGATTTAGCTATTGAGTGTTCAAAACAGATCATTTGCATAGTCATAAATGTAAAACTTCGCAGAGAAATAAATGTGTGTTAATCTACTTACAGTGAAAAACCGAGAAATGAGAGCAGTTTAGCAGCCTGGAAGTATCAAGAAATTTACATACTTTTAAAGACTTAGTGGCTTCCTATCCGAGTCAAACGTAACCTAATAATTTATCCATTAATTGAAGTTATTGTATGATTCGCATTAAAGGCAGTCCAAGGAAACTAGTCCAGTCATAGCAGATATATTCCAAAACACAAAGTCATATTGTAAAGTTGAAGCTCAGTTAGTGCAAATAGTTCCAAACTGGACCTAAACCAATTGACAATGTTTTGAAATTGAAATTTAAAGACTTTAATATAATAAAATATCCTTATTATTAAAACGAACCTGATCTTGTATATAATAAAGTACAGTATCCTCTGATGAGCCCACAGTACAAATTTTGTCTTATTAGCCCACCGTTGGCAAACTAAGTAAAAATCTAACAGTAAACAACTTACCATCTTCGTTACTTGTAAACGAAACTGTTATACCATCAGGAAATCCTGATTGGGCGAGGGCCTGCGGCATTGTAACTTTCTTTTTAAAGGCTTTAAAGATAGCTTCGGCTGTTAGATGATTGACACTAGCATATATATAGTTATCCGTGGGCTCAGAAGGACTGAATCCAAAGTAACATTTCACCTTTATGCAATGATCGTTATTGGCACCTTCACCCATGTCGATTATTCCTATCCAGACTTCTCCTCCTATTTCTATATAAAAGGGATGACAATACGTATTCATGTATTCATTTAACAATACGTAAATGGAAATAAGCAGTTTTCAAAGATCTTAGAAAAGCGCATTGGAAGCTCAGAAAAGCAGAAAGTATCATTCATTTTTCTTTCAGGAATATGTTTCTGTTATGCTCTCCTCTGACCTAGTGGGGGGGGGGGAGGAGGGGGCATTTTGTAAGAGAAAATACCAGGTGGAGTTTTCGTTACGGAAAGCAGGTCAAAAATTGTAGATAAGATCAAACAGAGTTAGGGTAGACACTATTACTTTCGATCATGTTGTCGAGATCTAGATAAAACATTTTTAAAACTTCGAAATTGTTTAATAAGGATAAAAAACCATCGAGGATAAAGTTCGACCGAAGTGGAAGGAGGAACAATGTTCTTCTTGTATTACCTGATAGTATCTTCAGGGGAGCGTTGAGTGTCAGTGCTACTCGAATGCAACGATAGTCCACTCTCCCAAAAATTGTGAAACCATTTTACTCGCCCTGTAAGGATTTATAGCTGTGTGAAACTCAGCACTGCTTGTTGGAATCCAGCGTCGTTTGATTACTTAAGAATGTTAGTCAAGTACCATTGGACCCCAATGTGTCATGAATTGGTTTCACATCTCATCTGAGTTCGTAATACTAATCTTTAGCTCCCAGAAATTACTAAAAGCAGTAATGAAAACGACAATGCAGGTA
This sequence comes from Carybdea cf. marsupialis auct. non (Linnaeus, 1758), assembly GCA_010016065.2. Classification (NCBI taxonomy): domain Eukaryota; kingdom Metazoa; phylum Cnidaria; class Cubozoa; order Carybdeida; family Carybdeidae; genus Carybdea; species Carybdea cf. marsupialis auct. non (Linnaeus, 1758). The sequence continues at coordinate 4,372 of JAAAKL020002142.1, read as the reverse complement.
AAATCCTGCTCTGCTAAAGAACTGGTGAGTATATTTTGATTTAATAAATTCGCATAAATTATTTGCTGAAAGCTCCTTGTCTTGGTTACACCTCTGCTTAAAATAAAAGTATTTTGATTCTTAATTAAGCTTAATTATCTAACTACCATTACTAGGGACCACGGAGCAGGGGGCCGTGTGGTGGGGGTCCAGGACCCCCACTTTTTTGCAAGTAAAAGTGTTAATAATGTGTTTTCACAGAGTTGTAATACAGGATTAGAGTAAGAAGGGATCTTGCCCCCCCCCCCCCCCACTTTCAAAACCGTTGCGCGGGCCCTGTTCAACTTCTAAAGTTTGAAGTGTAGCCCGTTAAAGCATCAAAAGGACACACCGGTTAGATGGAGGTATTCTAGTGATTTGAGATTGCAGGTGTTACATGTTCAGTTCGGGTGAGACAGTGCAGTTAAGGGGCTGAGGGCACTGGGGTGTAATTTCCAAAACCACAACTGAAATACACAAAACATAAGCTACTGTTCTCCAAAAAGCTCTGACAAAATGCACTTTCTACTACCAATGATGGAATACCATCTGAGAACGATTTTCTTTAGGCATGCCATAAAATAACGACATAAAAGAAAAGCCAAACATTGTAAACTGAATATGAGATTGCTTCATTTCGTCATAAAATCCCATAACAATCTTTGAACCATCCTTGAAGCACTTTATACTATGTGTTATGTAATATAGCAACAAGGTACAAAAGATTTTGACCTAGTCCCGTAAGTTCAGGTATTAACACACGAACATTCATTGGCATTGATATGTATACTACTTACAGAACTTTCCAGTTCTTTGGTGATTATGACTTCAAAGAAATTCAAATAAACAGGGCGAGAAAACACAACTTTGTTAAAGTCCAACACTTGACTTCAAGCATTCACCTGGTTTGTCTTCGATAATAATTAAGCTTTTGTATGATTATAGAGCGATGTAATTATGTTGTCTATTGTATAGCTTTTGTGAAATTTTGCATAGTAAACTAAAAGGGCGTCATACAAAAACAGTAGCAAGTCAATAAAATGGTGATCAAGTGGTTGTTGATGCCATATTCCTCAGAAAGCATTTTAAAAATTAATATTTGCTCTTACACACTTACTTGTCCCGGGTGAAACATATGATTGTAACTTTGATCCTGCACTTGGTTCAGTCTTTTTCCATCGTCTCAATCGCTGCTCAGATATGGTTCAAATTCTTTTAACCTCGTAATCTAATATCTGTGAGCTTCTTTACTCCTGATAACCAACCTCTGCCACATATAGCTCTTGTGATATTTCTGGCTTTATTCCCTTAAGCAAAACCCAAGTAGGATCCTACTTAGGTAACTGGAGGGGATTTCCCGTTTTCCCACATTTATATGAATTTCCCTTTTCTGATTACGGAGATTTTCCTGGAGATTTTCCAATGTTGTTGGGTTTCAGATTTGGAGAAAGGTGCGTTTACGATTTTTTCTCCTCGTTCTTATTTTTAATAATAAAGTTTTCTCTCCCACCCCTTAGTAATAATAAATGCAGCCTTTGTGTCGTTGCGATTACATGTATTTTCACTATCTTTACATTGCTGGTTGACCTATGATTAAGTTGTTGTAATGATCTCACTATTCATGCTCATATTCTATTCCGTAAATTATTTTATTCCACCCTTCGGTATGGAATTAATCCTCTTTTCTATTTCTTACATTCATAGTAATTGTAAAGAATTCCTTTCATGGTCAGTGGATTTTTTCTTTCTCTCCTAGCAAGGTGTTAAGCACAGTCTCCTGAATAGATCCTTCAACTCAAGTGGTTAAGTCATGTTTGGTCAAGGATGCAAAATTTTCACTAATAGTTCCTTGCGAGTCTCGGAGTGTTTCGGGGGTCTTTCAGCTTGTCAAGATCATTTCTGATCCTTTTCATATAGTTTTGTCTTAACCGATGAAGCTTCATCTTCATGGTCATCGTTACCAGTTCATGGTCATCATTACCAGTTCATGGTCATCGTAGGCTTCTGCCTAAAGAAAACGGCGTATTCTGGCACCATATGAACTTGATTGGTGGTCCTCTTGAATCCAGAATCCATTCGGTTGCAGCCGATGCAGTCTGAGAGTGCTTAGTTGCAGTTGTTGATCTTCTTTGCTTGATTGCTCCTTGAATTATTGAGGGGCGTAAACGATCAGTTTTATAAGGATATAAAACAAGTAGAGACTCCAATTAAGGATCCTGTTAGTTGATAATGAGAACAACGAAGGGCCAACCTGGATGAAATCAGAAACTAAATTTGCCACAGTAATGGCGAGGGGGTATCTTCTATTAAAAGGCTTAGGTTGAACCACTTTTCGACACTATTGGTTTGCAATTCAAACAATAAATTAAATGTCTGTTTCATTCAAGGGCTTCTTGATATCGTTCACAATCGTGCGGGCTCCCATTTTCAAAACCTCGTATCATTGAGTACAATGTACTGTTTCAATCCTCAGAGTAGGGATTTTTATCTTAAATGTAAGGTATAGCGTCCTCTGGCTTTGCTTATCATAATCCCAGTGAAGTCCAGGCGCGGATCCGGAGGGGGGCGGGGGGCCATGCCCCCCAAACGTTAAGATTTCAAAGTTTCATATAGGCTTTTCTGCTACACCCTTGGCTGAGTGCCTGGGAGTACCTACTTTTTTTCCAAATGCTCCCCCCCAAACTCAGGCGCTGGATCCGCCCCTGCCGCCAGCACCAAGTGCATTCATGTTCATAGAGTTACTAGACATGCAGACAGTCGAGTGAAAGGAGGTAAAAACAAACTTTGCTAACACGGAGATGTTCCTATCTGGTTTTTAAATGAACAAAAATCAACTCCGTCAGGTAAACAAGCTACGAAATCCGTTTCCCAGGCTTAAAATTGTCAGAATGTGACTGCAAGTTTCAATTTTAGGGGTATGCAACGTTCCCTCTCTACATTTTATGCTCTATTTGCCACAACAGTCCATTTAACTGCCAGCTCTAGTAGTAGTCTGGGAAGGAGTTGAGTATCAGATGTGATGCCCAGGACTATTCTTAAGATAATCACTTTTGACAGAAGGGTCAGAGTTTCAGAGTTTTAGAGTTTAATGGAGTACACGAGTTAAAGCCATTCAGAGTTTAGAGTTATATCAATAAGTTATATAAAGATATATGGGGAAGAAAGATGATCGTGTCTTATACAAATTCTAGTTTTTGACACGATCTGCTAGTACTATTCAGTACACGGCCTTTGGTTAATAGCTATTTAGAAGTCATTACCCAGACTGATTTAAATTGTGTCAATGGCTTCGTTTCACACAGGAAATATTGTAGACTTAGATGCGTTTCAGCATAACTGTAAATTTTATAACATGTTATAAAATCTATAGCGTACCCAACCATACCGTGCCCAGAAATTATCTTCTGCTCTAGTCAAGAACTTTGTTATGCCAGCCTTCCTTATGCCTCCTTGGTTATCATAGGGAAGAAAAATTTAAACAGTACCAGTCTCTATTATGTGGGATTATAAACAGTGATCCCAACTCCCATTTATCTGTTCTCTCTTCACGTTGAATCAACCACGTAGCTAGGGAGGCACAAATGACCCTGTTTTTGCCTGACAAAGCGAAGAAGTGACGCTTGCACTTACATGATCGACAAACATCCCCTCCCAAAGAGAGGCTAACATGTACTCTCACCTCCCTCCGAAAATATACTAAGATCTTGGCCATGTCCCGACTTCGAAAACTATTGGACCAATTTCCAGTGATTTTTGTTCATCGATATGTTATGAGTGATCCGATGCATATTGCATTCAGAACCATGCGATAAAACTACGAAAAAGCCTCCCGCAAAAGAGTGGGTCACTTTAGCCACGTAACTACGGTTTTAGTATAGAGTGGGCAAATTTAGCTGATGTGCCCAAAATTCATATCCTGTGAAAATGCTTCTCGAATATAAGAGATTTTTCATTTACATCAACAATGTTGGGAGACAGGTTCCAATATGGTAGGGCATTTGCCCTTCTTCTTTGGGTTAAAGAAAAAGTAGCACAAAATTTGGAGTTGCTCAACACGTGTTGTCATGGCTGGGTCGTAATCCTCTGATAGATTTATTATCTTTCATTTTGGCAATGTTGTGAGCGAGGAACCACGCGAATTGATGATACTGGAAAAAATGAATTTTAATCGCATTTATCAAATACGACATCGTATTGGATTCTTAGCATTTGTGATAAAAATATACAAGTTATGTACAAGTAGTTTGTTGGTGGTACAAAACAGTAAAACTGCACCTAATAGCGAAAACATTTTAGTACTGAAAAGCTTTTTTCGTCTGACACTCCTCAGAGTACAAAATCGTCAGAATTGAGA